>JANZLH020000060.1:471091-490686 GCA_026770325.2 Erythroxylum fimbriatum
TGCATCGTTGTTTTTCAGGATCGATAGACGACCCTAGCTTTTGAGTGGCTCCGTTATTGTGTAGATCGTGATTGAAGTGAAGCCATGGTGCAGAGGTCGGTCAGCTGGAATAATTTTGGATGACATAGTTAGCTTGTATAAATAGTTTCCTCAGCTTTGTAATATTTTTTGTACTAGACTTCCTAGTGTTTGTATAGGAAGGATTGAAAGCCATACTGTAAATTGATGTTTTTAAGTAATGAAATGAGGAAACAGTTGGTTTCAAAATATTGTGGCTTTTCTATGCATGAATTAGAAGCAATTGTGGATATGATGCCATGTGGAGTTAGAGTAGGGATTGATCGTAGTGCGCCTTTATCGCGGAATATGTATCGGAATGACCTTCGGGCGTCCCTATACGTACTCTGCGGTAAGGGGCCCTACAAAAGTAGTCGAGACCAATGAGAAGGGAGAACTAGATAGTGGTAACGAAGCAGATGATAATTGAATTTGTAAAGGTAAAGATAGAGAGGTGGTAAAAGAGGAAGACGAGTTTGGTTGGAGTTTAGGACTTTGATTTTCAAGAAATCTCATGTCGAGAAAGATAAATTTTATTTGTGGAGGGATCAAAACATTTGTATCATTTATTATTAAAGGCATAGCCTAGGAATACACATAAGGTGGATTTGGGTGTGAGTTTATCAGTTCTAGTGTGAGCAAGGAAATGGTAGCATATGCAACCAAAAATAAGAAGATGATTAAGATTGGGAGAAGAATTGAATAACATTTATTGTGGAGATTTGAAATATAAGTTAGATGACGGTAAAAAATTATGAGGTAAACAACAGTGAAAAAGGCTTCATACTAAAATCTCTTCAGAAAAGAGCTGTGAACAAGAAGAGTGATTCATATTTCAGTTATGTGATGAATTTTACATTCAGTAACACCATTTTATTGTGGGATATGAGGATAAGAAATACTGTGAGTGGTGAAAAAAGTAGCAAATGATCATTTGATGAGTTAAAAAGCCCCATCATATTGAAACATTTTAGTTTTTTTTAGGATTAAGCTCTCAGCTGCGGTTTTGAAAATTTAAAATTTTTGTAATGCTTGAGACTTACAATCTAAAAGAAAAATCCAAGTTTAGTGACTAAAATTATTCATAAAAATTATAAAATATCTTGAACTAGAAAGTGATAATATAGATGATGGTCCCCAAATGTCACGATGAATAAGTTAAAGAGGTGCAGTACATACTCTAGGAGATGTAGGTAAAGAAAGATGACAACTTTTGCTTTAAAGACATGAATTACAATGAAGATTAGTACGAGACACTAAATCAGAGGTGAATAATTTGGAAAAAATTTGAAAACATGGATGACCAAGACGTTGATGCTAGAGGTGTGAAGAAGTACGTTTTGCAGTAAAAGCCATGAGATTTGTGAAATTGATATAAACCTTGAGAGGGTAGAGATTATTGTGGATGTTTCCCCTAAGAAGTGGAATCTTGGTGGAAAGGTCCTTCATAACATAACTAGAAGGATTAAAGTCAATTAAACAGGAATTGTCTTAAACAAATTAAGCAATAGAAAGTAAATTAGCAATAAGGTTAGGCACAATGAGAACATTATCTAAGTGTAATGGTCGAAGATTTATATGAAAAGATAAGGAATATTTAGAAGTTATAGGGAAAGTAATACCATTACCGACAACTACTTGGTCAGTACTGTGATATGATTGAGTGGAGTTGACGATATTATTGTTAGGTGCCATGTGGGAAGAAGCACCATTATCTAGAAGCCATTTTGTAATTTTGTTGAGGGAATAGGTGGACAAATTTGGTGGAGGATTAGTGTGTAATGTAGAGAAGGTAGGTTGAATTTGTTAGGGGTCAGAGGAAAGATTGGAAAAATTATTTCTAGACTACATATAGCAAAAACGACAAATAGTAGCTACGCGACCAAATTTTTTGCTAATTTTAAATTTTAAAGGTTAGGAATTAGATTTAGGTCAGAAAGTGGAATTAGGATATGGGTGTGAATGGTTTAATTGAGTTGGAATGTAGGGGCTGGGCTGGTTATAGTAGGAATTGGACTGGTTATAGTAGGTCTGGTGAGGTGTTGGTAGTCTACATTTTGATGTGTTGTGTATAGCAATGTAGTAGGGATGTGTTTATGGATAGTAGATGTAGCAGAGGTGAACAAAAAAATTTGAGACTTGGCTCAGGTAGGCTTTGGTACCATGAAAAAAAGAATTAAAGTTGAGAAGTTTGAAGTAGAGTATAATGTTTTGATTTTCTGATGTGTTTGCTTTACAATGTGTGTTATATTTATACATAAATTAAAATAAAATAAGATGAATCAATTTGTAATTGATTTAATCTAAAGTAAATGACCATATTGCATATGACGTTATCTAAATTAAGATGATTTCATACAAGGATGAGTTTATGTAATGTAATGTAATTACAACATAAAAGATTTATAAGATGTTATGTTATAACTTATATGCAATAGTAAACCAAAAATAAATATAAGAAAAGTAAGTCATATTGCCTAGTTTTTACTATCATTTATTTATATGAATTACTCTTGTAAGGTCGCAAATTACACCTTAGTCAGAATGATACATGTCCATGAAAATAAATGAGATATGTGTTAAAATTGTGATATGAATTGAATGTGAATTATATATGTCTTGAATTTCTGGTTTAATGGATCATACTTAGTGACTTGGAATTAATTGTTATCATTAGAGAATTGAGGTATTAAAATGTACATTTAGATTAGGAAAATATTAAGTGGTAAAATGAGTTGGAACATGAAAATTGAATGACATTTGGCATAGTTAAGGCATTGACAAATGGCAGTATAATTGAATGACAAGTGGCAGCATTGATTAAGGTATAAGTGGCCTAATTGAATTGTGATAATTGGCAGCCTAAAATGTAGAACAAATGGGAGTCATACATTGATGACATGTGCCAATGCATAATTGAGACACCTAGTAGCTTAGGTGTTAAGCTCTTACAAGGAAGTTTTTGCAACCCTCATTTTTGCTTATGTCCATCGAAATCATCCCCTCTTTTTGCTTTGAATTTTACTTCAATTTTGATGTATTATCACACTAAACTCCTTGTCGTATACTGCATCAAGAAGCTACCTCAAGCTATCTTCTATGTTGCTGTCTTTTGGGTGTGGGTGTTAAGATCATCCTACACCTACCTAGATTTTAGAAGTGTATTGGTTGCATGAAGGGCTAGTTTTGGTTGGTTCTTTAAAGAAGGAACTTGAAGTTAATTAAGTAAGGGAATTCTATATTGATAGCATGCTGTAACATGAATTCTATGTTACTTGAATTGGAATGGAATTTGTGTGGAATTGATGATATTATAAGGTCTAGAACATGATGCATTTTGCTGTGGATTTTGTTGCATGAAAAACAATTGCTTGTGAGTTGCCAAATGAGTAATTTTGAGTTGAAATTAGATATGAAACTGATGAGGAGTTGGCATATAATTGAGGTATACTTGAACTATGATTTAGGGATTGTCATATTGGTGTTTTGAAATTTCGAAGAAGATGTTTGGATCTGGAATTTGCAGGAAAATAGGTAGTCCACGATCGTGGCAATCATCCCACGATCGTGGGCAGATGCATTAGCTTCTGTCACGATCGTGGGAATGTACCACATGATCATGTGCAAGGCCTTAACATGGTAATCTTTGTTTTATGTAATTGTTGAATCATAGTAGGATAATATACCTTACATTGGTATTAATTGAAGTTGATTAGGGTTTGTAATGAACCTAGTTTGAGATTAGATTAGTTGGTTAAAGGTTGAATAGGTTTTGGATTTTCAATTGAGGTAATAACTTATGGAAGGGTTATTTTAATTTCAAGTATCTAATTTGGAATTTATAAGTTATTAAAGAAATGAAGTATACTTATGAACACAAATGTGATTTAAATGATATAAGTGATATGTTAATTATGAATGTTTGTTTATTGGGAACTTAGGTGAGTACATGTAAAATGTAATTACTTAATGTCTCATTGGTATATTGATGCAAATGCTTAAATTCACAAGGCACAATGAATTTGTTCAAGTGTGAATAAATATTTTCTGTTTGAGTATAAGAAGATAAATTCATACTTATGCATTATTTCATTGTCAAGTGATTCTGAAATGTAAAATGTTTCATTTTAAAACGGTCAAGTCCTAGTTGTGGGTAAATAGGTATGCCTAGAAGGGTCTACAACCGCTCCTGTAACTTAACACTAAGATGTCCCCTGATTATTGACACTACGGTGTCCTCTAATTATTGACACTACGATGTCTCTTAATTATCGACATTATGGTGTCCCCTGTTTTTGACACATAAGTCTCTTTTGTCCTATAATACCAGTCATGGTATCTTCTGTTCTGGTCCCCTTACCTACTTTTGTAAAAAGGACTAGCAGGCTAATCTGTTTGTGTTATGATATATGATTTGCTCTGATGCAAGCTAAATTTTGTTCTGACACAATAAGTCTAATTTGTTACAACTTATGTTCTAATCTAACATAATGGTATATTGTTATGATATTTTGAGTTCTGTTCTGATACTTATACATTATGTTCTGATATTTAAATGTTTTGTTATGTATTGATGAATTATTTTCCATTTTGGGAAACATAATGTTTGGATTACTCTTTAATATGAACAATTACAGATTGCTTGTGATATGATCTGATTATGTACATGTGAATGCTAGACGACTGTTAGAGACAGTCGTATCTTGTTTAGTTGTTCCCCACTAAGCTATATGCTTAGCACGGTGGTTTTGCCTCCGTGTAGGTTCTGATAAGAAGGTTTAAAGACTGAGATAAAGACAACTGCAGTGGCTAAGAAGAAGATGTTTTGTTTTGGAAATGTTCAGTTTGTTTTTGGGTTATACTCATTATGATGAGACCCTTTTGTATTTTGTGTATATAGTTTGTAATAACTATAATATAGGTTGGATCTGAATTTTTAACGCATGTATTATGATATTTATACAATGTGTACAAGGTTAACTATTATCAAGAACAAATGAAATGTAGTATATACTTGCATGAGTTTCTTGAAAAACTTAGAATAGTATGGATTGTTTAGTTCTGTTTTGTATGGCACATATATATTCTCTTAGGGGGTATGTAGGTGTTGCAACTCTA
This sequence comes from Erythroxylum fimbriatum, assembly GCA_026770325.2. Lineage (NCBI taxonomy): Eukaryota > Viridiplantae > Streptophyta > Magnoliopsida > Malpighiales > Erythroxylaceae > Erythroxylum > Erythroxylum fimbriatum. Next base: position 476,267 of record JANZLH020000060.1, read on the forward strand.
AGGTTAATAGATGATTGAGAAAGAATATAATGAGAGGATGAACAGGAATACTAAGATACGCAACATATTAGTAATATAGGTTCTTTAATTTATTCAAAATAAATTTTCTACATAATATTTATATATAACCTATAATAGTATTAAATTTAACATATAAAGAAAAGAATGTTAATTTTCTTCTGAATTTGAATTTTTAATTATAAAATAATATTAATTGGAGTAAAAAGTTGGTGGAAATGATCTGACAATACTTCCCTCAATTTTGATTCAAAGTATATTGTCAACCATCGTTTAAAGAAAATTTTATAGTCTAAAATCAATGTTCGACAGCAAGTCGATCGATTCATTCAATAAGAAATGATAGTTAACATTCGATTTCGTTGGATTCTTAGATTTTGAAGATATCTATTTCTGATGAGATGAACAAATATTATAATATAATAGAAACTCATCTTAACCAGTGCAGAAGGCTAAAGGCTCAAGAGGGTCATAATGTACGTTGCCTTCCTTTGGTATTTTTACAAAGAGATTATTTCCGTGATTTGAACCTGTGATCTTATGGTCCCAAAGGAACAACTTTACCACTTGCTTCAAGGATGAACTAAGTGAGTTTTGCAAGTTTTGCATCATGAACTTTGTACTACACACAACTCGCAAATGGTCTTATATAAAATAACATAGAAGAGAATAAAAAATAGAAAAAATATGAAGAAACTACCAAGAAATGAAGGAGGATCGGATTCTATATATATTGTATCTAAGATCAATCTTGGAAATTTCCTAAAGATTTTGGATATTTATGTAATAAATGAGGGAAAATTGAATTCTATTTACTCTTAGTGATTTGTGTAATAAGAAAATTTTGGATATTTCTTTGTTTGAGAGGCATCTAGCCCCTCTTAAATAAAGAAAGGACATTTCAGACTTATTGCTTTATGTAATGTAGCTTAAAAAGTTATCTCCATGGTGTTGGTCCAGTGGATCAAACCATGGATGGATGGATGGATTGATTAGCAAGACTCAGAGTAGCTTCATCATTGGGAGGTTAGGTGTTAATAACATTATATAAATGCAAGAGATAGTCCACACATTTAGACAATGAGGGGGCAAGAAGAGCTTTATGATCATCAAAGTGGACATGGAGAAAGCCTAGAACAAGCTCTGATGGACCTTTTTACACCAGGTTTTGCTCGAATCCAACATCCCAGCTAACATTGTTAATTTGGTTATGAATCTAGTCTCTTCCACCTCTTTCTCTATACTTTTTTAGAATGGATACAAGAAACTCGAATTCAGTCCTAACAAGGGGGATATATCAAAGGGACCATTGTCCCCTTATCTATTTGTCTCACGTGTTGAGAAACTGAGTCATTTGATAATGCAAATAGTTAATGATGGAAACTGGAAGCCAATTAGAACAAAGACACTAAGCCCTTTAATTTCATGCGCGTTCTTTGCTGATGACGTCCTATTCATGGGTTAGGAATTGGAAACTCAGGATGAGGTTATGTTGGGTTGTTTGCATCAATTTTGTGAAGTGCCAGATAAGAGAGTTAACACTCCAAGACAAAAAAAGTTTATCATCTCCTCCAAAATAGGAATGCAACTAATGTCTAACTTAGGGAAATATGTGGGAGTTCTTATGCTACACGAACGAGTCACTAAGGCTATGAATGAAGAGCTCTCTAACATAGTGCAAGGGCGACTAGCAGGACAAAAAATGAGCCAACTTTCTATGGTCGGTAAGACTGTGTTAGTGTAATTGACTACGCCCACTATAGCCACTTGTACTATGCAGTTTACGAAACTGCCCACTAAGGTATGTAGGAACATTGACGTGGTTAGCAGAAAGTTCATTTAGGGGAGCTTAATGGGAAAAGCAAACTCCATTGGCTGCGTTAGGACATGTATGCAAACCCAAAAAAAGGAACTAGACATGGAGACCAAAACCATTTTAACGCTCTTAGTTGGGCTTATCTGATGTTTCTCGATGGGCTCAAATATAGTTATATAATTCAACTCAACAATGTTATGATTAATCCTTTGAAATAGGTTGTTTAATCCAAAAATTATGAAAATTTTATTTTATAAATATTTTTGTATAATTAAATTTGAGTTAAATTAACTCATTTTTAAAATAATAAAAATTTTAAACTATATAATATCATTAAAAAAATAGTTGCATATGATAAAAATGAAGGGAGTAGAAGTTTCGCAAATTTTCGAATTTTACCATGGACGTCTCTAACACAAACGAAACAAAAGCAATAAAAAATGAAATAATAAAAAGCAACGCCGAAAATTTGATAATGCAGTTCGGCACACTTTGTCTACATCTGTGGGGCCCTCACCCAGCTTAATACTTTCACGAAAGTACAATAGATTTACCCAAAGCTTTACTGAGTCCACACCTCTTAACTCTTGACACTATCTCTCAACTTCACTTCCCGTGAAATAATTTCACACCCAATAATACGACCGCCTCGTACTAACTTCAACAGAAGATTTTCTCAATCAATCTTTTAACTAAAGAACAATAAACAAATAATTCAAGTGATCAATCAACTAAGAACAAAATAATAATACACTTGAGATAAAAGAGAAGAACCACTCTTCGAAAGGTTCAGCTCCACTGAAATAAATCTAGAAGTTGTCGCAACAATAATGAGTTGATTCACATAAATATCAACATGAAGTCACAGCTGCACCGATAACACATTCATCAACCAAATTATATGAAGCCCATAAGGAAATCAATTAATAATTGTTGCTGCCCAAAATGAAGATAATTAACAACGTAAAATCAGCACTAAGGAAAAATTCCAACACCAACGATACAACTAAGTGACGTAATTGGCGAGAAAAGATTACAACAAATATACAATCACTTAACCCAAAAATCAGCACCAACGCAGTCCAAGGAGAGATGACCCATCAACATGTGTTACGTGAATCAATAAGGACCCATTCAACTTAAAAATCTCAAAGCTGAAAGCTCCCAACCAAAATTCCCAACAATCGTGCAGCCAACCAAAGAAAGGAAAAATGCTAGAGTCCCACAATAACACCCAAAAGATAAAAACGCAGCTTCACTTAAAACAACTTAGGTTGGCATGATTAGCATATATGTAATTTCCTTAGCCCAAAAATCAACAACGCATGCATGTCAATCATTAACTAAGTCACGGAAGCACAAATAGGAAGCAACTATAGCTCCTACATAACCCATCAACCACACCTTCTAAATATTCCAGCAACGTTATCTGCACATATCCTTGGCCTCACACACGTGCATCACACCACATCTTGTCAAGAAACACATTAATTAGAGATAGAACCCATGTTTTAAAAACTGGACCGGTGATTGAATCAGAGAAGCAACTGATTCAAGGCTTAATGGTTCAACCGGAATTTAACCGTGGTTGAATCGGTGATTAATAAATATATAAATTTTTATTTTATACATTATATATAAAAGATAATTTTTAAATATATTATTTAATTATTTATTTATCTAATTGTAAACTTAACCTTTAAACTTCAAAATATACAATTTAAAAAAAAATTTGCCAAATACAACACAAAATAAGATAACAAAGTCTACTAGTCATATTTTATCAAAAAGATTAAAAAAAAAGGTCACTAATCATAATATTCATTCAAGTTGAAATCATCAAAATCAAGACATTTTAAATAGACTGGCCGGTTCTTTCTTTCACCGGTTCAACGATTTTTATCGGTCTGACCGTAAAATGAACGGGTCAATCACTCACAAAAAATACGGGCTAAATCGAACCGTTTCATACCTCGTTTCACCGATTCTCCGGTCCGACTTTCAAAACATTAGATAGAACTTTAACACAACTAGAAAATTATCTTCAATAACTTTTTGAATCAGAAGTCAAACAAAAATACTTGATTAGCTACTATCATGGTCCGATCAATAATAAATATGCCAAAACAAAACAAGAATATATACACTGTGTACCTAACAGCATCATTTTCTTCGAGCAACGATGACTTGACTGAACAAGTCGGGCCGGTGGATATGACAGTAGCTCATGGGAAAAGTCTCTCCACACGACAACTTGTGGGCAATCGCTGGGCATCTGCCTCTGCACCTGCGCCGCACATGGCCTTCTCGTGGACATGGCCCATCTCTATAATTGAAAAGCCTAATTCGCCGAAGCACCTTCAAGTTTCAACCATGGGAGTGCTATGTCATTATCGTTTATTAATTAATGCATTTGGACGTTCTCCATCATTATACCAAATCGTTCTATTCACCCTTCAATTATTTCAAGAGGAAACTTTTTGTCAGGTAAGATATAGAAATTTGTAGTGTTAAATATTTTCAACAGGTATTTTAGATAAAATAATTAACAATAAATGAATATACTTGACAATATTTTGAAAATAGGGTCCTTAGAAACCTATTTTCATTATATTTTCAAATGATCTCGTTCGTTTAATTTCTATTTATGATTTTTTTCTAACGAGATATTTTAAAAATGCTCTAATTATAGAAAGATTGTTAAGTGATCATTTCACCACAATAGCTTAAGCTATTGTGTGAGGCCAACTTAATTGGTTTTATATATTCACTAACACACTCTCTCGAGTGAAGGCTCTTTGGGCTTGAAACTTGCACAGATCCAGTCTCCCTTGTGCTGAATAATAGGTGAGTGGTAGGATTTGAACTCACGACCACTTGGTCATAAAGGCTCTAATATCATGTTAAGTGACCATTTCACCACAATAACTTAAGCTGTTGTGTGAGACCAACTTAATTAATTTTATATATTTACTAACAAAGACATTTTTAAATTATCTATATTTAAATTAATTTTGGCTTGAACTGAGTATTTCTTTTACGGAAAGTAAAGACCTGATCCTAAATTTTAAACAATTGTATACATAAGAGCGATTTGAACCTCCAAGCTTGCTTAAGCTAAAAAAAACTTCTTGCCAAATTACTGTAATATCGGAATTTTATTTATAAAATTTTATGAATCAGAATAAGTAAACCTTATTCCAAACATATTCAAAAGAACGAAAAAGAGTAGTACTAATCTTAAATCCTACGCGGAGCGCACGCGGACTTAATGGATTGAGTTAAATCAGATAAAAGAAATGGGACCCACCAACTCACGTGATGACACTTGATATTTTATTTCCGTCCTTCGAACGTCTCTCTTCTGCATCACACGCATGTAACTTGCATTTACCCATTGCAGCAGTTCAGTGTTGGTATAGTTTTACAGGCGAACGGAGAAGCGTGAAGATGTCAGCGGCGAGGACGCGGGTGGGAAATTATGAGCTCGGAAAGACCATAGGCGAGGGAAGCTTCGCCAAGGTCAAGTTCGCTCGGAATGTCGAAACCGGTGGTAACTTCGCCATCAAAATCCTTGACCGTGAACAAGTTCTCCGCCACAAGATGGTCGAGCAGGTTCCTTTTTTTATACGTTACGACTATGAAGTTCAACTTATTTTGTCCTTCAATTTGTTTATCTAGTGTCTTCATCTTATTCCCAGTTGAAAAGAGAAATATCTACAATGAAGCTTATCAAGCATCCTAACGTCATCAAAATCTACGAGGTATTACAAAGTTTTGTTATAAATTGATTTGTGTTGAAATTAAATACTTGTTCATAAATTCACCAGTTCTTTTTCTTAAAAGTTTAGGTTATGGCAAGCAAATCCAAAATTTATATTGTTCTCGAGTTTGTTGGTGGAGGGGAGCTATTCGACAAGATTGTAAGAAACAATGTGGAATAATTGATTAGAATTATATATATTTTTTAATTTAATTCATACGCATATTATCTGTTATCTTAGGCCAAATACGGTAGGCTCAAAGAAGACGATGCTAGGATATACTTTCACCAGCTAATTAATGCTGTGGATTACTGTCATAGCAGAGGAGTGTTCCATAGAGATTTGAAGGTTGGAGAAAGAAAGTTTGCCTTTTTTATTGATTGAGAAATTTTTACTTCTTGTATGTTGACTTCGATTAACGGTAATAGTGATTCAATTGTTTTGTAGCCCGAAAATCTTCTTCTTGATTCTTATGGTGCTCTTAAAGTTTCAGATTTTGGGTTGAGTGCATTATCCCAACAATTGCGGGTGAGTTTTTTTAATGCCTTAGATTATAGTTTATGTGGATAGTCCTTAATTTCACTAATGGTTGTTCTGAGCTTTAAGCCTTTAACAGCTGTGTACAACATAGAATAATGCCCTTTTCTTTCAGTCAAAATAACTTTGTTTTAGAATAATGGAAAATATATTAGCTAGGTTATGATCATGACATCTACATTCTTTGCATTACTCACAATAAGGCCGTACCTTAGTGGTTATCTTTTACAATTCAGGGGGATGGACTTCTTCACACCGCCTGCGGAACTCCAAATTATGTTGCTCCTGAGGTAGATACTACTGCTTCTTATCTATTCTGTTTCATTTGAATTTAGAATGTAACATGGTAGAACTACTATGTTTGGTGCACGGTGTTTTTCTTATACAGGTACTTAGAGACAAAGGTTATGATGGTACATCATCCGATATATGGTCTTGTGGAGTCATTCTCTTTGTACTTATGGCAGGCTATTTACCTTTTGAAGAGCTTAATCTTATGGATTTGTACAAAAAAGTGAGTGTTTGCTAAGAGATTTTTCTATTCAGACTATGCGTTCTGATAACTCAACAATTTTTGTCAAAAAATCACTTCAGATTTGCAGGGCTGAATTTAGATACCCATCATGGTTTTCATCAGGTGCAAAGAATCTGATAAAGCGCATTCTTGATCCAAACCCTCTCACAGTAAGCTTCAGAGCCCTATCTGTTGGAACTGCATTTGCATGTGCCTTCTTTTTTACTGGTTTTGTTGATACGTGTTGTTCAGGATTATGTGTGGATGAAAGCCATAAATATCTCATGAGATGCACTCTTCTTTATTACATGCTTTGTACTGACTTTTGAGATACTTTTACTGCAGCGTATAACCATTCCTGAGATATTAGAAGATGAGTGGTTCAAGAAAGGATATAGGCCTCCACAGTTCGAGCAGGAAGAGGATGTAAATTTAAACGATGTTGATGCTGTGTTCAACAACTCAAATGTAAGAATTTCTATTCATAATATGTACTTCTTTTACCCGAGGTCAGCTTGACTACTAATAAGTTGTGGGAATTTAGATTTCAATCAGGGAGAGATATTGTTCTCTGAATGAAGATATGCATATGAGGTCTAGTTCCCAATTATTGTGAAGCTTCTCCTTCAATTGTTATTCTATAGTAACTATTTGGTAACTCCCGAGTCTTCAATTCCGGCCTCTATAATTTACTGGGTTTAACTGAAGCCTGCCTCCTTACGCAGTTGATTAATGCAACTTGAAGTTAGAATATGTTATCAAAAACTTTTTCCAACTGCAATTATTTATATTGCAGGAACATCTTGTAACAGAAAGGAAGGAGAAACCTGTATCAATGAATGCCTTTGAGCTGATCTCTAAAACACAAGGCTTCAGTCTTGAAAATTTGTTTGACAAAGAGGTTTGTGTGATTTCTTTTTCATGGTGCTTTAGTTATCATATTTGCAATGACCTATTTAAGCTGGTATACAACCCTGCAAAATGGTATTGAATTTTGGGCGCATGCCATATAAAATTTATCTGTTAATTGACTTAATGGTTTGCACCTGCAACTCATGATTTGTTGATTTCTTCAGATAATCTGGTTATTATTTGATTATTAACTCCAAGTTGACTCTTTTCTTCACCAAGGTTTGATCTCTATCCTAACTGGGCATCTTTCTATTTATTTGATATCCACACTCTTAGGGTCTTGTGAAGCGAGAAAAACGTTTTGCTTCTCATAGCCCTGCAAACGACATTATGTCTAAAATTGAGGAAGCTGCAAAGCCTTTCGGTTTCAATGTTGACAAAAGAAACTACAAGGTAATAAGCTTTACTGTTTTTTTTTTTGTTTTAATCCGATGGTTCGTCAGTTCATCCATTTCACCTTTGTGACTTTTTTTATATACTTTTTATCAACTATATCTCTATCTTCTTTTTCTTTGTTTTTGGTGGAAAACAAATTCTGTAATTGATACTATCAGTAGCGCCTAAAATCCCCATTCATACATTGCAGATGAAGTTGAAGGGTTATAAAACTGGAAGAAAAGGCCAGCTTGCTGTGGCTACTGAGGTGATAATCTTAACTATGATGAGTATAAGCTCTTTGAAAAATTATTACCAAGGAAGAAGCTATGCTTTGGCCGATCGCTGGTTTAGGTTGCATTTCGCAAAGATTTGGTTGTGCATTAAATTTGATCTTTATATGCAACTGGGTCATTTACTGTTGAACGGTTCTAGAATATGCATTTAGAAAAATCGGGTTACTCTGCTACTGAATTTGAAAAGCTGACAATATATGGCTTTCGACCTTTAGGTATTCGAAGTGGCTCCGTCTCTGCACATGGTGGAGCTCCGGAAAGTTAGTGGTGATACGTTGGAGTTTCACAAGGCATGTCCAATAATTCTCATTCTGACTCCGTTTTCTTAAAGAAAGCTTATTAACGGAAATTAAATATGTCTCAATCATATTCGAAAACTTTGCTTTTCATTCATGGGTTGACCATTTTCAGCCTATGATTCACCTTTGACTCATCTGCTTCTGCCCATTATTTCTTTGGCAGTTCTACAAAACTTTCTCGTCGGGGATGAATGATATAGTCTGGAAATCTGAAGCAACTTTTGAAGGTTTTAGGTGATTTCAGTTTGCCCTTTCTTGCATTCTCTATCCTTTGTGGATAATTGGGGACTCTTTAACTGAAATCAAAATTCTTTTGCAGGTCATAGCAAGAATGGACTCATTCCTACATGAATCCTTTGATAATCCTACAAATGTTTATAAACTATAAGGAGAGTTGGTTAGCGTTGTGGCTGCAAGTGGAGTGGGGATGTCATAGAAAGATGTGAATCAAAAGCCCTTAAAGAATGGGCTCATTCTTCCCACAATGCTTCGCCAAGCCACGTGTTTTCTGTAATTCATTGAACCAAACCCATTAAATTTTTGACGTAGACGAAGATTTATGTACTTAGGGGAAAGTTTTTTCTGTTTGAAGATTGAGACCCTTGGCTTAGACTTTGTGATTCATGAAGAGTATATTTATGTTCCGAAATGGCTTCACCCTTATTCAACAAAGCACTATATGCAAGTGGGTCTCACTTTAGTGTTTTTTATTAAAATTCATGTGACATTTAATTGACAAAGACTTAATTTTGTCAGATTTTTCGTTTAAGGTTGGTTTAATTTGAACATTTTGGAAACTTAATGCTATTTTGACCAATTCTAGAACGGGTAGGCAGGAGGACAGATACCTAAAATACATCTTAGTAGTGGTTGAACGCATTGGGATGCGGAGGGACACGCTTTACATGCTTTCTAATAAGGCTGCAGTGCAGAGGAGACAATGCCTATCACATTGACATTCACCTGAAGTAAAGGTACAACAATGCTGATGCATGTTAATATGGTTAGAACTGTGACAGAAAGTAGGGCCAACATTAGCTCAACTTGATCCTTTATTAAGTTGGTTTCTGGTTAGTAGCTCCTGTAACAATCATCCACTCACCAAATTATCTTATTTTGGATGGTATCGTATAGGTGCACCTAAAACAAACCCCGTCTATTCTCAAACTCTACAAACTTTACTATCGATAAATGAATGACCAAATGGACGGTTGCCTATCTGTTTAACAGAATCTGCTGGGAGTTGAGACTTTTAATGCCAAAGACCCAAATCTTTACTTATAGCCTTTAACCATTTGTCTAATCCCACTTCTTAGATTATTGCTTTACCCAAAACTGCTCGTTTCATAACTTTATACTCTTGGCCAACCTAATTTTGACAAAGCTATAACATAAAAACAAACTTTGAAATCCTAATCCTATCTGAGACCGGAATGATGACATACAACATTTGAAGCAACAAACCTTATAACTCTACATGACATTCAACATACTTTAACTTATTTTAAGTTTTAAGAAAAAAGAAAAAAAATCCATGATTCTTGCCATCTTCAACTCTCACTGACCACCTAATTCCTTCCTTTTTTTTAAACTTATAATAACTGTCATTTTAGCAGCATATTCACAATGATTTATAAATGGCGGTCCTAACAGTGTAGGTGGTCCTCCTCTTTAGCCAACCCCTGTCAAATGGAAAGTGAAAGAGAGCTGATTGCCTTTTGGAATCGTCTTCAATGTCCATGTTCACAGTAGGAAATTAATTAATCTAACATAGAGATAAAGAAAAGCTTTGATACTAATCGCAACTAACACAAACACCATATATATGTTGATCACCAAAAGCATGAAGAAATTTTGAGTTAGAAGGACTAACCACGCCAATCAAATGACAAAAAAAAGTTTGAAAATTGCTAAAAGCACATATTTGTATGAATAATCAAATGATGAGAAGTCAAAATTAAGCAGTATTTTTCTCATGTTAACAAGCACGGGAATGATTGCATTATATTAATAATGTCTAAACGTTATGGACTTCATCTTTTCATCCTTTTAGGGTTCTTCTCTACATTTTCAGAGTTTTAGTTTGAAATATGAAACACCCAATACAAGATGCAATGCAGCCGTGCTGTTTTGATTCTCTGAACTTGGTTGGTCTTAAGCCGGCCTAATTAGGGGAATGTTTTGATACTCTGAGCTTCACTACAATGTCTTCACCTAATTAGAAGAGAAGCCATACCTAATTTCGAAAGATTGGTAAATGTTTAATTATGGTTAACAGCAGATTCTTGTGCCTTAGTGGCAAATGTAACCATTTTGGGCATGAAAAGTTCTTAAAATCTTCTTCAAATGCGTGCCTGCTTTGAAGTAATTAACTTGTTTATCTTACGTCTCTTTCTCTTCGATTCTTTTAAATAACGTATTGAGATGAGCAAGGGGAGAATTGATCCCACGAAAGCCACATTTGCATGGGAATGGGCTAGGGTTATTATTTTTTCGGATGTAATTTGAGATCTTATTATAGTGTTATCTTGTGTACGTGGCAAGACTGCAACCGTTAGATCTGCCAGCATAGAGGAATGCGGACTTGGACGGGTCATCACCGCCATCTTCGTTGACCACCACCACCTTCATTTACTGTTCCCACTCACCTAAATCCAACGGTCTTGTCAGCCTTTCACCTAATTACCGTAATGTTTCATGAGCCATGTTGAAAGAAATCCTCAAACACTCTTCTTCATTTCTTCTTTTCTAAATGCAGCTTTACCGCATGTAATAAAATATTAGATTTAGGATCATTCAATTGATGTTCATCCAACGTATTTTTGTAATGGTCAACGTATTTATAAAATATTCAATATAGAAATTGAATACAACTAAGAAAGTCTAACAAATCAGTTAAATTAAAATAGGATTTTAATAAGAACTTATTAGACATTTAACACTAATATAAACTAAATATTAATAGTAATAATAGGCATTATTAATATGAGCTTACTTCATCCCACATTGTTCTCACCTTCAATTCCATAGTTATCTCCGTCTTCATTGAAAATTGAGTAACAATATTTTTAAAACCAAGTTTGGCGAATTTTGAGACCTTAAAATAAAGCAAAATAACAAAAGAAGGTAGGGTTATAGTCTAATAGATTATGCGTACCTTCTGTTTTCAAATAGAACAGTTCCAATCTCTTGTACTTTCATGGTGGTTGAGCTATCCATCCTTTCTTGGAACTACTCACCATAAATTCTAAGACTATAGCGCTCCAGCTTTCTTGTAGATAATATACTAATGTTAGTGACCTAGTTTCCCATTCTCGGGGCTCAAACTTCGCTAACTCGCTCTCTCTCTTTATCTATATCACACCAACCAACTGTTTCTAAACGTGTAGGGCTTTCTTTCAATTCAGCATTTGTTATTCTTTGGATGGTGATTTAGTTCAGCTTCTCATAGACTATTGTTTATAAATAAACAACACCCTCTTTTCTTTCTTAAAAGAGCAAAACAAAGAAAGAAGGGAGAGACATACATACAGACCCACTATACTCATCATGGGAAGTAATAGCATAGAGATGGATAAGGAGAGATTAACGGCGGAGATGGCGTTCAAAGACTCCTCCTCCGCCGTCATCAGAATCCGACGTCGTTTACCCGACTTCTTACAATCTGTGAAGCTCAAGTACGTCAAGTTAGGTTATGGGTATTCATGTAACCCCGCCACACTATTCTTTTTCCTCGTAATCCTACCTCTGTTCATGGCCACTCTCGTACAATTCACCGGTCTAGAACTAAACCGGGCTTACGATGTATGGTCAACCCGGTCCCTTCAATTCCAAGACATTGACACGGCCATAAGACTTGCCGGTTCAGCTGTATTACTATTCCTTCTTGGCCTCTACTATGCCAAGCGCTCCAGACCAGTTTACCTCGTCGACTTCGCATGTTACAAACCGGAAGATGAGCGTAAGATGGCGGTGGACTCCTTTTTGAAAATGACCGAAGAGACAGGAGCTTTTGAGGAGGAAACCATTCGGTTCCAGAAGCGTATTGCGACCCGGTCCGGTCTAGGAGACGAAACATATTTCCCGAGAGGAATAACATCTAGACCGCCCAATTTGTCGATGTATGAAGCTCGGACGGAGGCAGAGTTAGTTATGTTCGGTGCTCTGGACGCGCTTTTCGCAAAAACCGGGGTTAAGCCGAGCGACATTGACATACTTGTTGTGAACTGCAGTTTATTCAATCCAACCCCATCCCTCTCCTCTATGATAGTGAATCATTACAAGCTTAGAACTGATATCAAAAGTTATAATCTTGGTGGCATGGGTTGTAGTGCAGGCCTCATCTCCATAGACCTCGCTAAAAACCTACTCAAAGCAAATCCCAACTCGTATGCAGTTGTTGTGAGCACAGAAAACATAACTCTTAACTGGTATTTTGGAAATGATCGTTCCATGTTGCTATGCAACTGTATATTTCGCATGGGTGGTGCTGCCATTCTTTTATCCAACAAGACAAGAGACAGGGTTCGGTCCAAGTATGAGCTGGTCCACACAGTTCGCACCCACAAAGGTGCTGATGATAAGCACTATCAGTGTGTTTATCAGAAAGAGGATGACACCGGAACCATAGGGGTCTCTTTAGCTCGAGAATTAATGGCTGTGGCTGGAGATGCTTTGAAAACGAACATAACTACACTGGGACCTCTGGTACTCCCTTTAAGTGAACAGTTCATGTTCTTTGTCACACTTGTGAGAAGAAAGGTACTGAAAGCTAAAGTAAAGCCCTACATACCCGACTTCAAGCGAGCATTCGAGCATTTCTGTATACATGCTGGTGGTAAAGCGGTTTTGGACGAGTTGCAAAAGAATTTGCGACTCAGTGATTGGGATATGGAGCCATCGAGGATGACTTTGCACAGGTTTGGAAATACGTCAAGTAGCTCGCTGTGGTATGAGCTGGCTTACACAGAGGCTAAAGGTCGAGTCTCAGGTGGGGACCGTGTCTGGCAGATTGCATTTGGGTCGGGTTTTAAATGCAACAGTGCGGTCTGGAAAGCTCTGAGGCCCATTCCAGTAGGTGAGTCGAAGGGTAACCCTTGGCTTGACTGCGTAGACAGATACCCAGTCAAAATCCCTACTTCTTAGGTAGCTGATGTGGCGATTTGTTTTTGGTGACATGGAAAACACTTTGGCGTGTCAATGTCATCATTTTTTTTTATTTTGTCTTTCTATATATGTATTTCCATGTCACCGCCAAGTAAGCTAAATGTATAATTATTTTGGTAAATGGATATTTATGAATCAATTTTTAATTATGATTGCTATTGTTCGGCTAAGAATGATGGGTCAAGGAAATGCAAAGGATAAAAGGGCTTTCCTGATTACAAGTAATTTTTGTACTAATAAGAAGTCTTTTATTTCAACTTGCTCTTTTGTTGTCAGGATGACGTTAAAATGAAGAGCTAGATCTGTTAGAATGTCTCATGTTACCTAGACATGAAAATATTAAAAGGTTTATAAGTGATAAGGGACAACTATCCAAAAAACTAATTCTAGTTATTTAGACAATGGTTAACCCAAGCCTAATTTTTGTTAGTGAACTCTACATTCTGCCCATATTAAAAAATTCAATATGGCATTAGAGCAGGTTTGGTTTGGATTATTAATTTCTCGATTGTCTGTCTGGATGTTCAATCCCAGCGGCTCGGTCCAATTACTATTGTGTATATTTCAAGTGATAACTGGATGTCTAGCCCCAGTTGTACTTGAGGGGGAGTGTTAGAGTGTCTCATATTGCCTAGACATGAAAATGTTAAAGGGTAAGGGTTCATTATCCAAACAACTAGTTCTAGTTATTTAAACAATAGTTGACTCAAACTCAATTCATAT
>JANZLH020000060.1:502747-513077 GCA_026770325.2 Erythroxylum fimbriatum
GATGCTTGTATCAGTTTCCTTTTTGATTTTGGTTAGGGGACTGATAGACTTGTCTATTCTGCTTCTGGATGACTGTATCAGATTGATATTATGATTTTAAAATTTACTGGTTTCTGATGTTGTGTTATGTTGTGGTTTTACATTATTGCGATGCCATGAGGATTATTAGTAGAAATGTTCTGGTGGTGCACCTTTATCGTAGGATACCCGTCGGAGCGACCTTCGGGTTTCCCGTTGTGTACCCTACGGTAAGGGGGCGCTACACTTATGGTCTAGGATATATAACTCCTTCGATTAATGACTATAGAGGTAAATGTTTGAGCAGCAAGTTTATGAAATAAACAGTATTTGGATGAAAGAAGAATGACTTGGGTAAATTATGAATGTTCAATTATGTGTGATAGACAAATAGAAGATATAAACCCATTATTAATTTTTTAGTATATTCTGCAATGTAGATAATGTTTTTGAAGTCTATTGATGCATCTAACCTTGTTAGAAATGTTGATATTCTGTTTTAGATATTTGATGAACTTGTGAATGACGTTAGGCCAAAAAATTATTTAGTTCATTACTAGCAATGATTATGCTTACAAAGCAACAGAGAAGATTGCAAAGCAAGTTTAATTCTTTTTATTGGATTCCTTGTGCTTCACATTACATTGACCTGATGTTGGAAAATATAAAAGATGTTAGATATTTTCCTATCATTGATGAGACTGTGCATAAAGTAAAGAGAGTGATCAAGTTTATCTATAATTGTACATGGGTCCTAAATCTGATGATGAAGGATTTCACCATTGATAGAAATTTGTGTCGCCCTGTTATAATAAGGTTTGTGCCTAATTTCTTATCAGTTTTGTTTAGATGAAGAAAAGTCGAGACAAATATTTACAAGTGATAAATAGGTCACATCATAATATATTAAATCTAATACTAGAGTTAAGGTTTTCATAATTATACTTGAAGATTATGAATTTTGCTCCTGGTGTTAATTTGTGATATGAGTTTGTGAGTCTTTGGTAAGAATACTTCTTCTAGCTGATAGTGATGAGAAGATAAAAATGAAATATTTTTATAATGTCATAGAGAGGGCAAACGAAGCAATCAACGCTAATATGAAAAAACATGCCTTCTTTGTATACACCTTATCTTATAGTCATCAATAAGAGATGAGAAACACAACTTTACTCTTTATTGTTTGCAGTTGGGACATTTTTTAATCCTAGTTTCTGCAAATAAAGTTGAAGTTAATAGGAGAATGTTATTAATTATTACAACAATTGTTTCCCATGAGATGATACAAGATCTCATAACCTCACAAATAGAGATTTATAAGGATGATTATGGTGATTTTGGGATACTTATTGTTATTCATCAAAGAGATAAGCTTAATCTAAGTATTTATATTTTTTCACCTTTTTTACTTGTTGGAGGTTAATCATCATTTTGCTTTGTTTATAATATTACTTTTGTTGTATTACATTTACTTAATGAGATCAATTCGAGAGTGGTGTTCTAGAGTTATAAAGATTTACAAGTCAAATTTTGAGTCAATGTATGAGTGCGATTTAATGTGAAAAGAATTAGAACACATTTAAATTTGAATGATGGTAATGATGTGACTCTTCTCAATGTTAAAGATTTTATATCAAATAAGAATTTAGGTTAATATGATTTAAGTGAATATTCAATTAAAAGAAGTTCCGGGTTTTCATTTTTCCTCTTCTTTTAATTTAACCTATATTTAAAGTATATGTTAAACACTATATATGCAATATAAATATAAATGTAAATATTTTTGTTTCAGATTTCACTTATAGTTGGTTGTTTCTTCGGTATGAACTCTTGTTGTAAATGTAATACTTAGAGAATAATGAATATGTATTATTCTTTTTATTTGATGTTTTTGACATAATATTATTTATTTTATGATAAATAGCAATTTAAATACTTTATTGTCCTTAATGTTATATTTGTATGATAATTAAATGATTTTTTCATATTAATTTTAGTTATTATTTATATGTCTAATATGTGAAAAGTAATATTAATAAAATAAATTAATTTTTGTTATTTCAATTTCTATTATAATAATTTTTGAAAACATGGTTGATGTAAAATTATAATTTATACATTGCTATATATTAGGGGCTATTTTGATATTTTTAAAAAATTTAAGAACTATTTTATAAATTTAAAAGATCATCATAATAATACCTGACATTGACCGATGCTATTACAATATCGTATCAGAACTAAATTCGATACTAATACAAGTACAGTATTCTTAACGTTAACCTTAAGCCAGACCTTATAATAGTTCTTTAAAAATTATGGGAGGTTCATTTAAACAAGCTTACCAATATATAAAAATTAAAAGTTGCATTCTAAATTCTAAATTTTAATTTAAACTTTGAATAATATTAAGTAGTGATTGAAAATAATTTTTAACATTGTAAAAATATCCAATTTATATTTCACATTTGATGAAATTCTAAACACGATAATAAATTCACTTTTTTTTAGAAAATTAAGAGAAACAAAAATGTTGCCTTTGTGGGTGAAAAATTCAACAGCGATCGAGACGACAACACCTTACCCACACCACAACTAATGGTGCATCAGCCACGACAACTTGTGACAACAATAGCAACAATCACCGGCCGCCTTCTGTAGATATTGGTATAGAAAAATGCATGCAACTAAGAATGGATGATTGGTAGAGCGTGTCTCCTTATCAAAGACTACTGGGGCTCTGACTACAGGCGATATTGAAGTCCATCAATGAAATTTGAAAGAAGTGAACATTAAGATATTGAGTTCAATTTTGATTTTGAGGTTCTAGATCAAAATTTTTCCTTTGAAAACATGAGTAATACCAACTTGGTCGATAAAGTTCATGATCCTTCAGCAGTTCATAGATCATCTTTGAGTTCCCTCTTCCTAGCATCAATGTAAGAATCAGTTCAATCATGACCCAACAAAATCCTAATCTTGGAATTTCTTGTTTCTAGCAATATGTTACCAATGGTTTTTCCAACAGCCATAACAAAAAATTGAAACTATTGACGAAAAGTCCAATCAACCAAAGCCAACATCAGTTTGGTTAAAATATGACAATATTCATATACACGAGATGCAATAACACCATCAGTTATTTCCTCAACGAAAAAGATAAAATTAGGGACCCAACTCTCGGGGAGTCCTAAAAGTGTCATCTTTTAATTTGAAACTCTTTAAGTTACATATTTTTACAACGCTATTAATCCCTGAAGTATAAATTAAATTTAGTGCAGATTTTGTAGTCTGAATCATATCTTTAAACCATAAATAAAATGATCTAGGCATCATTGAACTGTTCATCAAGAACCAGTGCACAACATTCACAACATCAAGACCAAACGATACACGTCATCACAGATGATACGTCATCACCAGACGATACCTTAGTCTAAGATGAAATTAGTCCCTTCAAAAGATCATAACTTTCTACTCCTAAGTCCAAAAATTTCATACTATATACCGTTGGAAAGCTAGAAAGATAAGCTACAACTTTTTAGAAGACAACTTTGTATAATTTAGCCTAGATCAATACAGTTTTTCACCTGAAGTCTTGCCCCATGGAAGACTTGAAATTTGCACTATACAGACTTGGGATGTCCTGAGCATAACCATTCAACTTCCAAACTGACTTCATTAAACTCTCAAATCTCAACTCTTCTTACTCATCCCATTCAACTGCATCTCATTGTTCATAATTCCTATCTTTCTTTTCCATAACATCTCACTTATGTGTGTATATATATATAATTTCTTCAATGCATATCTAATTCTGACTCAATATCATCCATACACCATTCATATTTCATCAACATCAAAAGAATAAAGTTTTACAAATCTATAATGGCATTTCAAGCCACAATACATCATTGTCTCACAATCTCAAATTACACACTATACTTGAACAGTTAAACTTGAAATGTGACTAAAACATTGTGCTTTCCCAAAACCAACTCAAAATACAAAAATAAGCAAATTTGGAGTAATTCCCTTAGGCTCTTGATCACTTGATCTCTTAGCTATCACCTGAAGATGGGACAAAAAGGGGGTGAGCTTGAAAGCTCGTAGGTGACAGTTTATAACGAAAAATAAGCAAAAACTTTTGAAAACATTTACTTGTCATAGAAAATTCTCATTGAGTTTATAAAGCACATGTTTCTCAAATTCTTATCATGTAGTCAAAATCTCAACTACAAAACATGAATGTATCAAACTTGTTCACATAACATAAACATATAAGCACATCAAAATAGTTTGGGAACTCCAGTGTAGAACGTACTACACATTTCTCATAAGGGTCCTGTGTAGCCGTGAACAGAACGTACTAACGCAATCCCACATAATGGTTTTGCGTAGCCGTGAACTTATAGAAGTCCATGAAGGAGCTCTATGCCATTAGCCGGCAGGCGAGAGAAGCCTTTAACTTAGTCAACGTGTACGTAACTTAACTTAGGGGACCACCACAAACTCACATAATACATATTTTATAACTTGTATCTTGTTGCCCAAAATGACACTTTTTTTAAACTTGACTTCATAAACTTGATATCCTTTCAAAATCATTTCTATTTTTCATTTCATAAATCATAGTACAATTCAAATACAAAACATGTAAAACATTTTCAAAACATTCAAAAAGCATATATGCACGTTTATGATGCAATTGAAATCATTAAACTTCTTTGATTCAAACTCCTCTTGTTCCTCTTGCCTCTTTTGATCCCCTTATACAATAACAAAAATTCCACTCAATAGGGTTTTCAATTGAAATTTTCACAAAGCACAATCACTAAATTTTGTTTTAGAATACTTAAACCCATGCATTTTCTAAACTTCATGAACTAGAATCCTTCCAAAAATCCAAAAGATCTAAAATAATCTTACTTTGATTCTTCACCAAATGAAGAGATCTTTGGCTCAAATGGACGCTCTTCTCTTCCTCTACTTTTTTCCCTTCTTAAACAACCTCAAAATCTCTCTTGGAGGCTAAGAAAATTGAAACCCTAACTTGTTATCTCTTCTTTTTCTCCTTCTCTTCTTCTCTTCATATTTCTCTCTCTTCTTCATGACACTCTCTCTTTTTCTCTTCAATTTTCATTCTTCTCTCTTCTTAATATACAAGACCACAATTTCTTCTTCCATTTCTACCCTTAATAAGTCCAAAAAGTCCATTTTACCCTTCCTTATAGGCTTATGTTCTTTTAACCTTAAGTGTCTTGCCAAAAATACCCTTGAACATTCCTATAATCTTAACACTTTAATTCCATAAATCCATGCAATAAAACCTACTAACTTTGACAAAATTAAATAACTCCAAAAATTAGTCCATTAAAACCTCATAAATTATAAAAATCATGCTTAACTTAAATGAAAAAAATTTCAGGGGTTAACATCTCCAATGCCTTCCTCCATGGAACTCTCAATGAGAAAATATTTATGTCTCAACTTTTTGGATTTGTTGACCAACGTTATCCTCATCATGTTTGTCTTCTTTGTAAGTCACTTTATGACCTCAAATAAGCACCAAGGAGCTGGTTTCATTGTCTTAAAGAGGCCTTGCTTTTCTCTAGTTCATGTTGATGACATACTCTTAACATGCAGTAATAATGATTTAATTATGCAAGTAATTCAGGTGCTTCAAGCTCGATTTGCCTTGAAGGATATGGGATCTCTTTACTACTTTTTTGGAATTGATACAACACAAACAAAGGATCGTTTATTGTTAACTCAACAAAAATACATTTGTGATCTTCTCACAAAAACTCATATGCTCAATGCCAAGTGTGTCTCTACTCCAGTTGATCCCTCTAGTACCAAATTGGTCTAGTCAATTGAAAATTTTAAAGATGACAAATAATATAGGCAAGTTGTCAACAGGCACCAATATCTTAGTATTACTCAGCCCGATATTGCCTTCGTCATCAATCGAGTTTCTTAAAATAGTCATAAGCCAACATATGAAAATTGGAGGCAACTTAAATGCATTCTTCTCTACTTACTTGGCACAATTCAACATGGTCTTTTAATTTTTCGGTCTTCAAAATTTCAACTTTATGCCTTAGTTAGATGATCTGAACTTATTAACCTAAAACTTTAATAGATCATTTTTAATCTTAAGCAGGGATATGAGTACTGTTTCATACCAACCAAAGAATAGTACTCAAATCTTTGGTACTGTAACGATTACATAAATCAGTTAGTATTGATCGATACTAGGTGATACTAGTCGGTGCCCGAAGTACCAAAAATTTTTAGAGACTAAATTGAAATTATTAAAATTTAGGAACCAATTCTTTTTTAAAACCCTAAATTAAAACATAACCTAATTCATTTTCTCGTTTAATCTACTCTTCACTCTTCAATAATCACTGCCTCTTTCCCGCCAGTTGCTGCCCTTCCTTGCCAATTGCCACTAATTCCTCCACCACTTGCTGCTTCCTCCATTTCTTCTTTACTAGTTTGCTCTCTACTGCTTGTTGCTCTCCATGCACCAATGACTAGTCATCACACCATCATCATTGGTCATTGCTCTCCTTGCATTGTTGTTTCTGCTACTCTTCATACACCAGATGTGCGTCCAGTTACCTAGTCCTAGGACCACAGTTCCCAATGCAGAAAGAGGTCTGGAGTAGAGTACTCCATAAGTCAAATTTGCATCTAGTTAACTCGTAACCCGACTTGCAACTTGCCCCGACCTATGACCCAGCCCAACTTTAGGTTATTTGTTTATACTCTGAATTACAATTGCATTGTGTTTTTGTTGTCTCTTGTGTGTATTATGAATGCTTTATAAAATATGCATTGGGCTTGGGAGTTGGAATCAGTTGTGTGAATTATGTATAGTTCAATAACATGTAGGCATTGTGAATTCATGAAGAAATGAGATCAAAATAATATTGTGTATGGACTATGGAAGAACATTTCGACATTGTGAATTATGTATGGTTCAAGAGCATATAATATTATTTGTTATTTTAATAATCATAAAAATGAGATCAAAATTAATTAAATGTTAATTTGTGAATTAATTTATAAGAAACATATAATTTACTAATTATTATCTGTGTATAAAAGGTATTTAACATATGGTTAATCATTTAAATATAAGATTTATCATATAATTAAATCATTTAATATTTGTAATTAGTTAAGAAAATTAAATGTTTGCATTTTTATATTGTTCACTGTTGTCATTAGGAAATAATATTACAAATATTAATCATATCTTATGGGTCCCAAATATATATTCATCATCTTATGGATAGTTACATATATAGTAGAAAATATTATGTGAATTTATGAGAGAATACTCATTATTCAACATAATGTGAGATTGTAAGTGTTTAAATCATTTTTGCAAGATGTGTTATCATAAAGAAAATTCATTTTTTTCAATGTGTGTTATCATAAAGAAAGTCATAAGAAAGAGTTTATATAGAATTCGGATATGCTTATAGTTAAATAGAAAATTTTATAGTTATATAATGATATTATATACAAAAATTGTATTTTTGTATATGAATTAATTAATTTAATTTGGACACATGTCTTCGTTTATTTTTTAGATTAATAAAAGGGAGTTCAAGTATTCCTGATTGAGCCATTTAAGGAAGATTTGATGTTCCAACTTGGGCTCATACTAGATTGATTCCTGGAATGAAAAATTACACCATTTGTGTGTATTGCAATAAACATTTGAAAGGTGAGAGAATCACTAGATTAAAGAACCATTTAGATGAGATCAAAGGTGATGTCGAGTCTTATAAAAAAATGAGTCTTGACATGAAATGACAAATGAAGACTTTACTTAAAAAGTATCAACATGAAAAAGATAAAAGACAAAGGCTAAACTATGAAATTGGTTGTGGAAGGTCTTTTTCAGTGGTCAGGATGATAGTAGGGATGTTGAAGGTGACAGTATTCTTGCACCTGATGTAAAGAAAAAAAGAAGACATGTGTTTTTTTATTTTTTTTTACCACGAACAACTCCTTAAACTTACCCTTCAATCCATATTGCCTTACAATCTAAAGAAGTGGCTCAAAAAGTGGACATGACCATGTCAAGATGGTGATATGATTTAGTTGTATCATCCAATGTCGCCCTATCTTATTATTACCAACATATGGTGAATATTATTGCCTCTTATGATCTAGGATATATAGCTCCTTCGATTAATGACTATAGAGGTAGATTTTTTAGCAGCAGGTTTATGAAATAAACAATTATTTGGATGAAAGAAGAATGACTTGAGCAACTTATGAATGTTCAATTTTGTGTAATAGATGGACAAATAGAAGACATAAACCCATTATTAATTTTTTAGTATATTCTGCAATGTGGATAATGTTTTTGAAGTTTATTGATGCATCTAGCTTTCTTAGAAATGTTGATATTCTGTTTCAGATATTAAATGAACTTGTGAATGAAGTTAGGCCAGAAAATTATTAAGTTCATTACTAGTAATGATTATGCTTACAAATCAGCTGAAAAGATTGCAAAGCAAGTATAATTCTTTTTATTGGATTCCTTGTGCTTCACATTATATTGAGCTGATGTTGGAAAATATAAAAGATGTTAGATATTTTCCTATCATTGATGAGATTGTGCATAAAGTAAAGAAAGTGACCAAGTTTATCTATAATTGTGCATAGGTCCAAAATCTGATGATGAAGGATTTTACCGTTGATAAAAATGTGTGTCGTCATGCTATAACAAGGTTTGCGACTAATTTCTTATCAGTTTTGTTCAGATGAAGAAGAAGTTGAGACAATATTTACAAGTGATAAGTAGGTCACATCACAGTATATTAAGTCTAATGCTGGAGTTAAGGTTTTTATAATTATACTTGAAGATTATGAATTTTGGTCTTAGTGTTAATTTGTAATATGAGTTTGTGAGTCTTTGGTAAGAGTACTTCATCTAGCTGATAGTGATAAGAAGATAAAAATGAAATATTTTTATAGTGCCATAGAGAGGGCAAAAGAAGCAATCAAGGCTAATATGAAAAATAGGTCTTATTTGTACACACCTTATCTTGTAGTCATTAATGAGAGATGAAAAAAACAACCTTACTCTCTATTATTTGCAGTTGGGATATTTTTTAATCCTAGTTTCTGAAAATAAAGTTGAAGTTAATAGAAGAATGCTATTAATTATTACAACAATTGTTTCCCATGAGATGATGCAAGATCTTATAAGCTCACAAATAGAGGTTTATAAGGATGATTATGGTGATTTTGGGATAATTATTGCAAAGAGACTAGCTTAATCCAAGTATTTATATATTTCACCTTTTTTACTTGTTGGAGATTAATCATCATTTTGTTTTGTTTATAATATTACTTTTGTTGTATTACGTTTACTTGATGGTATCAATTTGAGAGTGGTGTTCTAAAGTTATAAAAATTTGCAATTCAAATTTTGAGTCAATGTGTGAGTGTAATGTAGTGTGAAAAGAATTAAATTTGAATGATGGTAATAATGTGACTCCTTTTAATGTTAAAGATTTTATATCAAATAAGAATTTAGGTCAATATGATTTGTGTTGGGACCCGAAATTTTTTTCTTTATTTTATTTTCTTTATTTTCCTTTTGTTTATTTCTTAATCTTGCTTTTAATTGTTTATGTTAGTAAGTATAGAAGAAGAGAAATAAGGGCTTATTGGAAGAATGGGCTTTAAGAATAAGTGGAATAAGAAGAAGGAGGATTAGAAATAGGTGGATTAGTGTGTAGTGGGCTTGTGAGGAGGAGAGCCCAAAAGCATTATAAGTTAAAGAGATGGTCAAAACTATGTAGTTTTGGGAGTGGGACTTTAAGTTAGAAATAAATGAATTAGAAGAAGGAAAGGAGAAGTGAGAGTCGTATGAAACAAAGAAGAAGAAGTAAAAACGTGAAAATAGAGAAGAAGGAAGGAGAGAGTCGTCCGAAGCTTGAGGGGAAGAAGAAAGAAGAAGAAAAGGAAGAGAAATCAAGCAATAAAGGTAAGTATTCATCTTTTCTTAAGTTAGATCCAAGAATGGTGTAAGATGGGAGTTAGGGTTTGAGTAAAGATTGAAGAAAGATAGAAGAGAGGGTTAGATCTATGGAGTTTAGGGACTTTTAAGCTAAGGTTTTGGTTATTCTAGCTTAAATGTCTTATGGGTAGGTTAGGTTTAAGGTTAATGTCAACTATTCTTTGATTCTTGAATGTATGACTTTTCCGATGAGTTGAGAAAATAAATAGGAATGTGTTTTAATTGAAGGAACTCAAGAAAACCCCACTCAAG
>JANZLH020000060.1:528934-539297 GCA_026770325.2 Erythroxylum fimbriatum
GAAATCAATTTCATAACCTAATTGACCACTTCAGATTTTCTACCCACATGATTTCGGGTCAACTTTGCATAATTAATTTGATAGGGTAAATGACAAAATTAGGTGACACTTCCTTCTGGAAAGTTGTTCTACAATATCTTAAGTTTCTAAAGACTCCAAGATCATCCAATTTGATTCAGTATTCAAAGAGTTATGCCCAAAATACCACAGACTGTACACATGTGAACTTTTGGCTAGAACATGATCATTCCCTCAAATTGTACAACTCATATCTTCCAGCTTAGATATCCAAAAATTACAAACTTTATACCAAATTAAAGCTAAGAGAATAAGCTACCACTTTGGTGAAGACACCTTAGTCTAATTCGGCCCACATCAATACAGTTTATTCAATAACCACAGGACATGATTTCTGTCCCTGACAGTGCTTCATCTTAAGGTGCAGCTCACTTTCATGCCAATTTTGAAAATCATAAAGACAGAATTAAAATTTGACTTCTTCACAAAAGTTGTCGAATTATGTCTCTAGTTCAATTTAAAATAAGAATCATTTCATTTGGAAATCTACAGATCAAAATATAACTAAAATACCGAAGCATGTTCAGAACACTCCAGTCATCAAATTCCAGCACACCTCAACATTTTCATCTTAACACCCCCACTTTCTGGATAACTTTGCATGATCTTTATGAGAAGGAAAATGGTATATTTCAGTAACACTTTTTTCTAGACAATTGTTCCACTATGTTTCTAGTTTGTAATAACACCAAACTTGTATAATTTGAGTCAGTATACTGAAAGTTATATCCAAAAGAGTTCAGACAATTTTTAAACTGTAATAGAATTCCTAACTCTAATTCCAGCCAGATTTTGAGATGTTTAGAGATAGAATTAACATTCGACTTCTTCATAAAAGTTGTAGACATATGTCTCTAGTTTAATTTTAATTAAGAATCAACTCATTTAGAAATACACAGATCAAGTTATAATCAAAATACCAAGACATGTTCAGTGAAATTTTTCCAGTTCATAAGATTCCAGCACACTTCTTCACCAATATCTCACATATGTCATTCCAATTCAGGCATAATTCTTATACTAATAAACATATCATAAAGATTAGATTGTCACTTACTTGTTAGGCTTTCAATTCAGCTCAAACTCCAGATTAAATCGCGTCTCCATGCAAGCAAAATTCATCACCAACTTAGGATGAAAACAAGTTGATTTTGGACAACAAGATGAAGGTAGCTTTCAGTTGGTTTTCTTGGCTATTTTGTGTAAGGTAAAAAGCTGGTTTTGGTGCAACAATTTGGCTAGGGTTCAGGCAAATTAGAGAGGAGAAAGTTGGAGCAATTTCATGCAAAAAGGTGAGAGAAATAATAGAAGCATTGCTGCTGGAATTTACACTATCATTATGCTAGGTGTCAACTTTACAGCACAACATTTATCCTAAGGCATGCCTTACATTTGCCAACTCAAGATGCTGCCACTAATCCACTTTAAATGCTGCCATATGTCACCAATTAATCAGTCCATATGTCTCCTAATTAGTGGTCCACTTGTCACACAATCATTGATCCATTTGTCACTTAATTACAAGTCCATTTGTCACCTATTTTATACATCTATAGTATTTTTTTGAAAATTTCTAAAATTCACCAAAAATTCTGAAATAATACTAACACTCTCCAAATAAATTTTCAACTCAAAATAATTTACCAAAAATATCCAAAATATACAAAAATTGCCAAATCATAATTAATACATTCCAATTAAATCCACAATTTCCACTTATGAATTAAATTTACCCGAAAATATCAATGAATGCATGTACACTTATTTGTATAAGTCAAAATTCATATCCATATATTTGCGAATACTCAATTATGCAAAGCATATGATGTACTGTAAATTTCTAAATTTTCTAACCCTAACATGGGATGTTACAATTTTTGTTTCAAAATTTGCAAATCTTTTGAAGAGCTTGTTGATGAAATTTCTGTAGGTTTTGGTTTATGTAAAACTATTTTTTGGTTGTACGTTTAACAATCATTTTTTAGTTTGCTTTTTATAGGCACTCGTCAAGTGAATCTCTCAGAGTTATAGTCAACTTTGGGGTTGTTGAAAAATGCTTTAACCGATAAGAAATATCCATCATATTGGATAAAGTCATACCTTGGATTTTTGGTAGAAAAGGAACTATTTTTTCTTCCTCTAGTATCTCTTCCCAAGTTTTCATTGGTTATATAGTTATGGGCTTTGAAGGGGTAAGCTTTGAAGTAGATAGACTCGCATGGTAGGAGATGGGCTCAATTGGATCTTTGGGTTTTTAGTAAAGGCTTTGGAAGGAGTTTTTTTCTCTTGGAATCAAGTTTCGTATTGCAAAAATTCTTTGGTTAGTAAACCAGGGATGGGGTTCGCTTCACCTTTAGTAAATTCAATGTCAAAATTAATGATACTCAAAATTGCTATCATCTGGCAAAAATCTATATTGAAGCAATATTTTGAACATATTATAATAAAACTTCTTTTGGAGACTTAAAATCAATACGAGGTAAAAACTTTTGATTCAACAAATTACCTTGAAAATTTGAAATGCTTAAAACAATGGACAAATTTTCTTGTTTTATTGTTGAATAATTACTTTAAGTAGGTTCCAATGTGTACATATGTATTGGAGTATTTTTTTCTCTGCCATTCACCTTTTGCTTTAAGATACCTTCGTATCCTAGATTAGAAGCATATGTTTCTACAATTTTAAAGGCAATTGGGAAGTGCAAAATGGGAATATCTTTGACCATTTGTTTAATTTGGTTCACTAAGTTCACATGTTTTTTCTGACCAAGGTTTTGGGCTTTTTCTCAGCCTATCATGAATTGGTTTGCAAAGTCTATTTAGGTTAGGATAAAAATCCATAACATAACTGAGGCTTCTTAAGAACCTTTACAACTAATTTTTTAATTTGGAATCTTATTAAGGAATTTGTATTTGAATTTTAAGGTTCTCTCAATAAGTTTGATGGAGCCATTATGGATATAGCATACTAGAAACCTAACCTTGATATAGAAAAGGCTAAGTTTGATTTTTGACACTACTAATCCATTTTTTATAATTATGTGAATGAATGTCTTGATGTATTTGAAATGTTGTTTTAAAGATGAAGAAAAAATCAAGACATGGCCAATGTAAACAATGCAGGATTCAGAATAAAGGGCAGATGCTTTGTTCATAATTCTCTAGAATTCAGAAGGGGCATTTTCTAATCTAAAAGGCATTACATTCTACTCACAATGACCAAATATGACAGTAAAAGTGATTTTGTACCTATCTTTGGGATCTACTTAGACTTGCCAAAATCCAGATTTCATGTCAAATTTTGAAAAGATTTGTGGGTTGAATAATCTTTAAAGCAAATCATCTATGTTTGGAATAGGAGTCCTAATCTATTTCAAGGCTTTATTGAGAGGTTTGTAGTTGATAACTAACACAAGTACTCCTCTCTTTTTTTCGAAATTTTGTTCATATAGAATTCTACATAACTCCAGGCAGATCTAGATACAGAAATTAACCTTTTCCCTAATGAGTCATTGATATCTTTTTATAAAATTATTCTACCTCCTTATTCACTTAAATAGGCCTGACTTTCGTTGGGATTTGTTTTTGATCAACATCCTTTTCGTAAGGCAAATCCACATTGTGTTGTTTTCTACTTCAAAATGCATTTGACAAATTAGAATCCATTGCACTTTCGATAATTTTATATAAATTTCTAATCTTGTGTTTTGTTTGATCACATTGTAATTGGTTTTCTATCCTTTATGTTGCAACATCATTCTTCAAATATGTCTCTTTTTTTATAAATGGAAAAAAGCTTTGATTAGGTTGATATTCCTAGTTTTTATTTTTCTATGCAAGGAAAGCACAAATTTTGTTGTTGATTTTTGTTGAGATGTTATCGTGACTTACAATCTAAAGTTTAATCAGGTTTATGAAGGGGCTACTAAGATAACCGTATGGTGTATGTCCTCTACGATTACAAAGGAAGTTTTCACAAAAAAATTAACCTTTGCTACATTGGCCTTTACTATAGTCTCTACAAGATTTTTTGCTAATGCTTTCGGAAATATTAAATGTTGATAAAAAGTTCCTATTTCTTTTTGGTTTTGAACATTTAGTATTTTGATTATTTATGGAGTTTTATATTTAGGAAAGTTTTAGACGTTCTCATTGGATTAACTAATAAGCTCACCATAAGTTAATCTATTGTACGGGATTTGGTCATTATGAGTTATTTTAATTTTATTCCTCACCTTTTCACCTAGCAGAGGAGGTAGTCTTGCTAAGAACTTGTCTTCTAAAAGGACTTATTTGAATCTTCTCTAAGCATTACTCTCATTAAAAATATATCTTTGTAACATTTAAAATTGGAAAGTTTTTGGCACTTAAGATTTGACAGTAATTCTGCATTTTTATCTTTCAAAAGTGAAAGGTCTCCTAAAAAGACAATTATTTTAAAATATTATTAAAATAATTTGTAAAATTATTATTTTATTATCTTATTGTGTTTAAATTAATAATATATTTTTTATCAACATTTTTAATTATTATTATATTAATCATTTTAAATGATAGTAAATGAAGTCTTTGATTGAAAGTTTATTTTATTATATACTAATACTAATTAATAAGACTATTAATATTTTACAAAAATTTATGTGTTTTATTTAATATACTAAAAGACGTTAATGTCTTTCTACACTTTATGCGAAGACCTCTTAACAAATCAGAAAAATTGTACGTTCACAAACTTACTTAAGTAAGCAGTAAGAGACATTAGTAGTTATTTGTAGTAATCTTATTGAACCTCCTCATCACAGGCATAATAAACAACTAGCTTACACTGATTAGGACTCATTTTCCTCAGTAGACCTTGGTTCATTTAACCATATCTTTTATTCATCTTCTTTATAATCTTTAATCCATATCAAATTCAATTTTTTGACCTTAATTTTATAAACCCTTAATTTCTAATTGTCTAATAACATTTTTTATAAATTTTAACATTATGCCTCTTGGACAAATATTAATTACAACATTTGTAAACATTACAACAAAAGACACTTTTAGCTACGAAAAAATTCGTCACTAAAGTAATAAAATTGTCACTAAATTCGTCATAAAAAATATCATGAAATCTCTGTAGTAGAACACTATGGGCATTTTTTGCTACACTTTAATTTCATAGCTAAAAACTATAAGCAACATTTTGTTAAATTGTCACCAATAACCTTTTGCTGCGCTTTGTTTTCGTAGCTAAAAGTTATTAGTTACATTTTTTAAATCGTAACCAAATGTTTTTAGCTACATTTTGTAAAATGTAGTCAAATTTTTAATATTCATTATAATTAAATGTTATATCATGTCAATTATAATTATAATTATAATTATAATTATTGGTGTCATTTTTAATTCATATTATTGTATGTAATATATAGATTTTTTGTTGTATAATTTATTATACAAAAATATAATAAAAATAACTGAAAATTAGAAACATTGTATATAACATATAAAATATCATTAAATTTGACAATGTACAAATCTTAATTACAATTTCAAAAATACTTATATACAAAAAAATGCAAATATTAATGACTAAGATTCGTTTTCTCATAGATGACTTCATATCCACCTTGAACTTGGATAATCATTTTCATACTGGCAGAAACTTAGTAACTCTATGCTCTACAATTGTCATGCTTGAAGTTAGCCTAGGTGATTCAATCAAGAAAAGGTTGACAAGACCAGGCATACCATGAGTATCCTCTCCCTGCACAACAAATTCTATGGATCCAGCCACTGTCATTATCTAACACTGGTGAATGATTAAAATGGAAGCAAAAACTTCAAACCATATAATATCGAAGTGCAACATTTGGATGGTTAGTATGTGTGGCATGAAACATACTTAATATCTATGTATATATACATACAGTAGGGAGTGGTTAAGCAAGAGAAAGAAGACTGAAATGAATTACTGTAACAAAATTAATAGGATGCCACTAAATGAGTCGGAAGTAAGTGTCATCAAAGTGGAAAATGAGGAAAACATGTTAGCTTATATCTGAAAAGATGTAAAATGTCTTCTTTAATATTCATATACAGTACTTAAACCACCTTTTTTCAAAAAAATGTTACAAAGGCATAATGCTGCACCTTTTTTAATAACTCTGAAGGTGATGAACCCCTCCCAAGATTCATTTATTAAAAGAGTGTAACAAGAAGACAAAATTTAAAGGTACAAATAGGTCCATGAATGAACATATTTATTGCAGATGGAAGACACAAAAAATACAAAACATGCTAATTTCTGTAATTTATTCCATTCATGCGGAAAAACACAAAGAGAAAGAAAGTACATATTATGAAACAACCAAACTATTTAGAAATAAAGAACACTAGTTTAAATAATTTCATTACATGCCAAACCAGCAGCTAGGAATCAAAATAATATCGAAAACCATAAAAGCAATATAGGAAGGGAAGCACCTCGAACTTAAACATATGAAGCAAATTGGGATTCTTACCCTTACTCTTTTGCTTAAAACGAAGATTCAACTTTTTTCTTAACCTTCAAACACTTCTATACAAAGAAAAGTGGGAAGAAATCACAAACATGAATTAGTGCCTTTTAAAACGAGACTATACAACTAAACGCCAAGCTTCATAAAAGACGACATTATAAGGAAAACGATGCATCTTCAATCCTGTTAAAATGAAGAGGGACTTAAAGAAAAAATTGCCACTACATGAAAGACCCTTCTCTTTTTAAACCAAAACCCATATTTATTTGGGAGAGGTTTCATCAAATAACTGATAGACAATTTGTCACTCCTTTATAAAGCATCAATTCTTGCAAAATATGTTTCTTTAACAGACTTCATCTAACATAAAAAGAAAATTAAACTAATTAAAATGACTATTTTCCAATTCCCTATCTTACATTTGAATCTATGTAGCACGGACACGCCAAAATGGTGCTGTGTCCGCGTGTCGGACACCCATTGACACACGGTGGATATAGCTCGGACACGTCTGGAGACTGCTCAAACATTACTTAATGGAATATATGCTCCATGTTTTTTTAGAGGGGCTTATAAAATATCAAATATGTATGAACATCTTGATGTTGGAAGTCTTGAAATACATCAATCAATATATATCATATTATGAATTTTGAATTTTTTTTTCTTAATTTTAAATTTTATAATATATATATATGTCGTGTCCGTGTCCACCAAATTTTAGAAGTTGGTGTATCCCCGTGTCCGTGTCCGTGTCCGTGTCCGTGTCCGTGTCGTGTCCCGTGTTCGTGTCCGTGTCTGTACTTCTTAGCTTAGGAATGATCTGCTAACAGAAATATTGGGTGTAGGAGGCTCAATTCAACTAGTTTGACTAATTTGATCGGTCCTAGAAATAGGAAGGAAAGGTTGAAGGAAAGGTTGAAATGATTCTGATGCAGAACCATTCCTTTCCAAAATTGACTTCCAGAATGAACTGCCCGAAACAAAAATGTCCTTAACAGCAGTTGCAAAAGACTGCCTATGCCCACAACTACCCCAACCTCATGCTTAATTGCTCCAACAGCAGCAGAAAATCGGGATTCAGGAGATGGCACATGCACAGGTCTGTTAAAGAGCAATACACCTCTACAACAGAACTGATTGAAGTCAGCGCAGCAGAACTATGTTGAGAATTACTGGGTTTCAGTACTTGTGGCTGCGAAGTTGAGCTGAAAACAGAGTCCTGCTTCTCCTGCGAGATTACATTTCCTTCATTAATACTTGCTTTAGCATCTTTCAAATCCCCAACTTGCAAGTTAATAGACTCAATAGAAGTTTGAGAAGAACTTCACCCACCAGACTACTTTACATTACTTGAACTTCCTGTTAAGCTGCAGAGAGAAAGCTAAGGACAAATTGCTCACGCCTTTCTCAAAACAATGATGCACCAATCTTTAGCGAAATCAAAATTAAGAATAAATAATCAAACTTGTAAGTTACACAGATGGGCAAAAACCATAAGCTTTCCTTCTATCACCCTCTTCCTTCTTGTCACAAGTTATAGGCATCATTATCTTATTTTCCTCATCTAGAAGAAATGAAATGAAGTAAAATCTTAAAATGCATATCTGCATACCCCTTCTTTGATTTGCTTACAACACATTGTACATTGGACGTTGAACCTTGCAGAAAAAACAGGCTTCACTTTGTTACGAGAAGAACTTTACCAACTTTACCAAGTCATTTGAGAAAGCTCGGCAGTGGACCTACAACAGCTGATATTGGTTCAAGCCCAACGACACAACATAAAAGTCCAGTAAAAGGAGGACCATCAAATTATATTATGAACCCACACCCAGGAGAGCATAGTCAGAAAATGTTCTAGAAGACAAATATGATTCTAACAAATTCTGTTGGAACAATTTTTTATTCCATATACAGGAGCTGTCAGAGCTTGTTGTAAACATCTGTATATTAAGGTCTTCATGTACATACTTTTGATTCGAGAAAATCAATACATAAATATACAAAAGTTTTCAAATATACAAAAGTTTTCTTTATTTTCATGGTATCAGAGCCTCTCTAGACAAACGTCTAAATGACCGACACAACCAATCAGTCATCTTCTAGCAATCATCCTTCAACACAGCTAACACAAATTCCTGGAACCTCCTTTAATTTTTAAGTCCTTGCAAAAACAATCAACTTCAATCTTCCCATCAAACTTGACAGAAAAAAACTTTATCCACTGGCGAGCTCATGTTTTGGCTGCCATTCGAGCTCTTGAGCTTGATGTTTTCATTTCTGCAGATTTTACTCCACCTCAGCAATTTTCTTCAGAATCACCATCAACTACTGTTCAAGTAAATCCAGATTACCGTGCTTGGCGCAGATCATATCAACTTCTTCTGTGCTTGTTACTCTCCACAATAGGAGAGGAAGTTATTGGCCAAATGAATCAGTCTAAAACCTCTCTTGAGGCTTGGCAAATTCTTGAGAAGCTCTATGCTCAAACGTCCATGGTGAGAGTTCTACAGCTGAAACAATAACTATCAACCATTCAGAAAGGATCATTAACAATTAGTGAGTATGTGCAAAAAATTAAATCAATAGGAGATGCTCTTCTCTTGGCAAGACATTCTGTAACCAAACAAGAACTCATTCTTAGTGCACTAAATGGTTTAGGGCATGAATATTACCCTGTGGTTGTTCTTTTAACTCGTACTATGACTTTATCCACTCTTCAAGAAGCACAATACTCCTTCATGATGCATGAAACCCGACTGGAACAATTAAACATAGTTTCTCATACCAATATTCTAGCACCTGCTGTAAACTTTGCTAACTATAGCAATCAGCCCAAAACCAACAATCAAGGAGGACGTACTGGCTCTAGAGGTTGAGGAGGTCGTGGCAGAGGAGGAAGATGGTCTGGCAATTCTCGCATTTTCTGCTAGTTATGTTAGAAACCAGGACATAATGCTCTAAAATGCTACAAGCATTTTGATCAATCATGGCAAGGTACACAATCTAATTGGAATTCTCACAACTCACAGTCTAATTTTCAGGGGAGCTCTCAGTCTACACACAACTCTCCTCAGACCTTTCTTGCTCACAATTAGTCCTATACTACTTCAGACCCTACAAGCAACACCACATGGTTTATAGACAGTGGTGCAACAAACCATGTTAGAATAGATATTCAAAACCTGTCCATTGGCTCAGAATATGGTGGCAAAGAGCAATTGCCAGTGGGAAATGGTAATACAAATACACCTCTAGCTTTAAAGCAAATACTACATGTGCCTTCCATAACAAAAAATCTTTTGAGTATTTCAAAATTGACAAAGGTTAATAAAATTGTAGTTGAATTTTCTGATGAGTGTTGTCTCTTTAACGACAAGAGGGGGGCCACGACAATTTTAAAAAAGAAAGAGGGAGATGGAACAAAAACCTAGGAGATTTAAAAGGGAGACAGGGTGTGGCGACAGAGAGTAGTTTTGATAGTTTTTCTAATACAACAGGGACGATACCAAAGGGGCAGGACGCAGGGCATCATCGTGGATCAATTTCCAGAATTTCGTTTCTAGTTTTTTTCTTCTTTCCTTGTTATTTAGATTATGTTAATTAAGAATTCTGTCATGTTTAATTTCGTTATGAGTAGCTAAGTTATTTTTAGTCGGGGAATTCCAATTGTTATGCTTTGACTTGGGAGACCTTTTGTTCTGATTATTTGGTTTATAATATTCGCACTGTTTCCGTTTTACTGTCATTGTTTATTAATTGATTCTGCGATT
>JANZLH020000060.1:573270-589895 GCA_026770325.2 Erythroxylum fimbriatum
CATGGAATGTAAATCACATTACATATACGAAATACATGCATTTATTAAAGGAATACCTCATAATATATTATTAACAACTCATAATGTTAATACATGAATCACAAATGTTCATTGGCCTAGGGCACACTACTAACAGCATGATGATTCCAAATATCAGAAATTCCTTGACCTTTTCAAGAAGATTTAAATCAATATCCTGTTTACTGAAGCCCTTATTGAGATGCCTGCATATACCAAGTTCTTGAAGGAAATCATCTCCAACAAGAATATCCTCGATAATTTTGCTACGGTAGTCTTAACTGAGGATTGTAGTTCTATTTTACAAAATAAACTACCCCCTAAGTTAAAGGATCCAGGGAGTTTCACTATACCTTGTCACTTTGTTGAATCTAATGTTTTTCAATGTTTATGTGACCTAGGTGCAAGCATTAATCTTATTCCCTTGTCTCTTTATAACAGGCTAGGAATTGGTGAACTCAAACCAACCTTAATTTCACTGCAACTAGCTGATAAATCAAATCGATACCCCATTGGTATAGTTGAGGATTTACTGGTGAAAGTTGGTAAGCTTATAATTCCAGCTGATTTTGTTGTGCTTGAGATGGAGTTTGATATGCAGGTTCCTATAATTTTAGGAAGACCATTTTTAGCCACTGGTAGCACATTGATTGATGTTCCAAATGGTAAGCTAACTTTGAGAGTGGGTGATGAGGAAGATTTTTTTAACATTTTCAAGGTTTTAAGGGGTCCCTCTTTCGATGAAGTCACTTATAGGATAGATGTAATTGATTCTCTTACATTTGAATCCATTCCTGAACTGATGTGTGATGATGCTTTAGAAACATGCTTAACTTTAGGTATAGATGAGAATGAATTGAACAATGAGTTAGTGGACTATGCATACAGATTGCAAGTTAATGGTTTTAGGTATAGACCCCAAATTGAAAAATTGGGCCCTCCTAAACCTAAATTGTTACCATATTGAGCCCACTAAACCCTGAACTAAAACAACTTCCAATTCATTTGAGATATGTATTTTTAGGAGAATCAAATACATATCCGATTATAATTTCCTCTTTTTTGAATTCCTCTCAAGAGGAAAAGTTATTTAGGGTGTTACGTGAACATAAATTGGCTATTGCTTGGAACATTGCTGACATAAAGGGAATTAGCCCTTCTATTTGTGTTCATAGGATTCTAATGGAAGAAAACCACAAACTTAGTGTGGAAAGTCAAAGGAGGCTCAATCCTAACATAAAGGAAGTTGTGCAATCTGAGGTACTTAAATTACTTGATGCAGGAATTATCTATCCTATTTCGGATAGCTCTTCGATAAGTCATGTGTAGGTAGTGTCCAAGAAGGGTGGCATAACTGTTGTTTCTAATGATAAGAATGAATTAATTTCCACTAGGGTTGTGACAAGGTGGAGGGTCTGTATACAGTACAGAAAATTGAATGCAGCAACTAGGAAAGATCACTTCACTCTTCCCTTTATTGATCAAATGTTGGAAAGATTAGCTGGGCATGAGTATTACTATTTTTTAAATGGTTATTCAGGTTATAACTAAATCCCGATAGCCTCGGAGCATAAGGAGAAAACCACCTTCAGTTGTCCCTATGGTATATTTGCGTATCGTAGGATGCCCTTCGGCTTGTGCAATGCTCCTGCCACTTTTCAACGCTGCATGATGTCTGTATTCTCTAACATAGTGGAGATTATAATTGAGATATTTATGGGTGATTTTTCTGTTTTTGGTTCTTCTTTTGATGCATGTCTGTTTAACCTAGAACAGGTTCTACAAAGGTGTGAAGAAACCAATCTCATGTTGAATTGAAAAAAGTGTCACTTCATGGTATAAGAGGGAATCGTCCTAGGCTATAAAATCTCCAACAATGGAATAGGGGTGGTTCCGACGAAAATAGAAGTCATCAACAAGCTGCCACCTCCTAATTCGGTTAGAGCGATGACGAGTTTTCTTGGATATGCCGGGTTCTACCGCAGATTTATCAAGGATTTTTCCAAAATTTCTCAACCATTGTGTGCTTTATTGCAAAAGGAAGTTCCTTATGAATTTACTGATGAATGTCTTTGTGCTTTTAAAAGGTTAAAGAAGGAACTTACCTCAGCTCCTATAATGGCAGCACCGAATTGGAATCTCCCTTTTGAACTAATGTGTGATGCTAGTGACTATGCACTTGGGGCTGTCTTAGGGAAAAAAACAGGATAAGAAATTAAATGTCATTTATTATGCTAGCAAATTTCTTAATGATGCTCAAACTAATTATGCTACTACAAAGAAAGAATTACTAGCAGTAGTTTTTGCGTTTGATAAATTTAGATCTTATCTTGTTGGCTCCAAAGTCATTGTTTACATTGACCATTCTACTCTTAAATATCTACTCACAAAGAAGGATGCAAAACCAAGATTGATCAGATGGAATTTACTCTTGCAGGAATTTTACTTAGAAATTGGGGACAAAAAAGGGTCGAAAACTCAGTAGCTGACCATCTTTCTCGATTGGAACAAGGAGACAAACCGGGAGAGGAACCAATCAATGATACCTTCCTTGATGAGAATCTGTGCTCTGTTAAGGACAACATTCCTTGGTTTGCTGATTATGTCAATTTTCTGGTGTCAGACATTATTCTTGCTGATTATACATATCATAGTAGAAAGAAATTCCTATATGAGGCAAGGAACTACTTTTGGGAAGATCTGTTACTCTTTAGGAGATGTGCTGACGGGGTGATCAGAAGATGTGTACCCGATGAAGAAATGCGATCAGTTTTACATCATTGTCATGCTTCTCTCTATGGAGGGCACCACGGGGCCAATAAAACAACGGCAAAGATTTTACAATCCATACTTTATTGGCCGACTCTCTTTAAGGATGCTAGGACTTTCGTCATGACTTGCGATAAGTGTCAGAGAACGGGAAATATTGGTAGGAAGCACGAGATGTCTCAATCAGGAATTCTATAATTGGAATTTTTTGATGTATGGGATCTGGACTTCATGGGACCGTTTCCAGTATCCTTCGGCAATGAATACATTCTTGTGGTGGTAGATTATGTATCCAAGTGGGTGGAAGTCACAGCTTTGTCAAACAACACGGGAGCCAGTGTGGTCAAATTTTTCAAGAAGTACATATTCTCAAGGTTTGGTGTTCCAAGAGCAATCATCAGTGACAACGGGGTGCACTTTTAGAACCATCAATTCAAATCTCTCCTGGTAAAATATGGGTGTCATTTCAAGTTTGGAACCACCTACCACTCTCAAACTAGCGGGCAAGCTGAGGTATCTAACAGAAAAATCAAGCAAATTTTGGAGAAAACTGCTAATACCTCAAGAAAGGATTGGGCATTGAAGCTTGATGACCCTCGATTAGCATACAGGACAACATACAAGACCCCGTTAGGGATCTCTCCTTATAGGTTAGTTTTTGAAAAATCTTGCCATTTTTCGGTTGAAATTGAGTACAAGGCACTAAAGGCAATCCGAAAGTTAAACTATGATTTCAAGGAAGCGAGACAAAGGAGACTAATGAAATTGAATGAGCTAGATGAATTTCGCCTCGATGCTTTTGAGAATGCTCGCATATACAAGGAGAGAACTAAGGCCTTACATGACAAGCATATCCTTTGGCGAGAATTTAAACCTAGTCAGAAAGTTCTATTATTTAATTCTCGTTTAAAATTGTTTCTAGGGAAATTATGATCAAGGTGGTTGGGCCATTTGTGGTGATGAAGGCATAACCACATGGAGCTATGGAAATTAGGAAGGATGATCAAGAGCCCTTTGTGGTCAATGGGAAAAGACTTAAGCATTATTTGGACGGAGAAATGGTTGGATGTATTTCCACCCTCAGATTCTAGAATTGACATCAGGATTGACCGAGTCTAGCTAAGGACATTAAATTTAGCACTTGTTGGGAGGCAACCCGATGTTTCTAACTCCTTGTTATTTTCTTTTTGAATTTTCACTTTTTATCACATCTTCTTATTCTAGTTGTTGTATAGTGTTTGCGAGACATTCCAATGGCCTCTGAGGAATGCCGTGAACGCGACCCTTTAAACCTAGAGGTGAGACTCATGTAAAACGTGGAGGAGGTAAGTGGCAATGTCTCCTTGTTATTTTAGTGTTCTTGCATTTTTAGCACTCATACATCATGCATGTGAACCTAGGATATCATTGAATGGTTGGAAGGAACAAAAGAAAAGTGGACAATATGGGAAAAAGTGAAATCAGACGTAGCATAGCGCAATCTGACCCTTAAAAATCTATTAAACAGACATTGATGTTCGCTTAACAGACATATAACTTCAGTAAGGTCCGTTTAACGGACATGCGTTTCCCAGACACCCACTATGACCCGTAAAGGTCCATTAAACGGACATTGTTAAAGGCCAGAATTAAAAAACTCTTTCTTCCTCCCTTTTCCAGCATTTTTCTCTCACCGTCTATTTCCTTGCCTCCACCCACACTGTCGTCTGTCGCCCTGCCTCCACCCATGCCAACCCTTCTAGCACAAGATTTTGTTCCTCTCCCACTCCTCTACCTTCTCCAAAACCTACACCAAACTTCCATTCTAGCCAAACCCCTATTCCTTAAGCTCTCTCTCTTCTGCCATAGTTGAAGACCTCGAAGGAGTTCCTTGAGATTAGGGGGAGAAATACACGCCATATTGGGTAAGTGTTCTATACATTATCTTGTGGGTTGATGATTGAAGGTGAACATTAGTGGATTTTCTGGAACTTGGGTTGAGATTTAAGCTTAATTTTAGATTTTGTTATGAATGGTGGGTTGTGATTTGAATTGAAATGTTATTCGATTTGAAAGAGATTGAGATTGAATTGAATCTTAGGGTTATTATTTGAATTGAAGTGTTGGGGTGAATTTAGTAGTTGTGTTGTTGACGTTGACAACTAGTTTAGATTAAAGCGTTTGGCTGTGATTGAATTAACTTTCTGGTTGTGGTTGGTTGAGACTGAAAAGATTTGGATTGTGGGGAGTTTTGTGATTAAAATTGAAGAGTTTGATTGTGTAGCTATAAGAAAATGTCAAGATTTAAGCAATCTGCGAGAAAGAACATCGGGCAATCCTCTCGATCTGTGAGAGGGAAAAATCTGGTTCAAGATGAACTTATCCCTGAACAACCACTATTTATCATTGAGCAATGCGAAGAGTGGTATAATAAGAAGAAGAAGAATAAGTTTGTGATTAAGGTATCCGTGGCAGAGTTTATAAATGAAAAGTGCCATGTAAGAGAAAATTTGGACAAACCACTGGGGAAAATTGTTGACCCTCAAGGGTGCCTATTACTCGGAGGCTGTCAAACAATTTTATGTTAATCTGAGTGCAGTAGTTGGGAAACAACCACCAGTGCTCACCTCAAGAATAAATGGGGAAGAGGTGGTGATCACTAAGGAGCTGATTTGCAGCCATTTAGAGCAACCAATGGGAG
Organism: Erythroxylum fimbriatum; assembly: GCA_026770325.2. Taxonomy (NCBI): domain Eukaryota; kingdom Viridiplantae; phylum Streptophyta; class Magnoliopsida; order Malpighiales; family Erythroxylaceae; genus Erythroxylum; species Erythroxylum fimbriatum. The sequence goes on from JANZLH020000060.1 coordinate 578,738, forward strand.
GCAATGTCCCATCTTTTGACAAGAGGGCCTGATGTTCATGTGATAGCACGTGGGATAAACACGATGTTATGGATCGGCTAGGGATTCGAGCTACCTGGCGCTCGAAAAATTAGCGATACTTTATGCACTGCAAATATCTTGACATAGCCCTGAGGTCAGTAGCTTTCTTACCGATACATAACATAATGCCTAAGTCCAGTGACTCCGGATACCTCTGAAATGAAGACTTGTTTATTTTGGATAAGATGTTCTTTTGTGACGATCAATTCCAAGGCATTGCTGTTGCCAAATTGATGATGACCGCAATGTGGCAAGTGGTCCACCATAAGGCAGAGACCAAGACGTTCATCTTTCCAGTTTTATTGAGCCAATTGTTTCATCATCTTAAGGTCATAAAAAGGAATGAAGTAGTGGCTCTTACTATTGAGGGGATGTCATTCGTGCTGTCAAGATGAGGGAATTTGAGTTCGAGCACAATGCTCCTCATAGGTGAATCAATCCACTTCGGGCAAGGCGCTACCTGGATACTCCTGCTGCACAAAGACCAAGAGCCCCTCCAGCTTCAGGCGATACTCCAACTCTGGTTCAGATGCAAGCAGACATAAGAGGTCTTCAAGCAGAAATGTCCAATCTCGCAGCTTCGCAAGTAAGAATGGAAGCGATGTTGAAGGCTTTTATGGAGCAGCACCAATAACCACCACCAGAACAATGAAGCATAGGGCCTTAGGATTTCATTTGTGTCCACACTCACATGCATTTTACATTTCATCTAAACCTAGCTTTGATTTTCTATTGGTACATTATAGCACTAACTTCAGTTTTATTTTGCTTTATTTCCATATTTTGTGTATTTGACGGGAGCTATGAATTTTTAGGGTACGGAATTGGACAATCCACTCTTTCAGGGGGTTTCTTTACCGTGCTTTTCCTTTATCTTTCCTAACATTGAGGACAATGTGAATTTTAAGTGTGGGGGAGGATAAATTGGATGGTAGTGCATACCTTGTCTCGCATTAATTCATTCTCGCATCAATTGGATGGTAATGCATACCTTGTCTCACATTAAATCATTCTCGCATCAAATCATTCAAAAAAAGCTATTAATTTAAAATCTTTCATGTCTAATTGTCATTATAGTTCAATTTAATGAGTTAATTGCATTATGGATGAGATTGACCGTGAATAAGATGCATAATATGATTAATTAGATTACATACCTTGTCACAATAGGATGATCTAATGTTAAATTGATTGAATGAGCATGCTATTGAATGAGAAAACATCACCAAATGAGCACATTTGAGCCTAAAAGATTGCACTCAATTCTACTTTTCTTGCGAGTGATATGATTTTCTCTTCCATGTATGTTGACTTCTAGAACTTGCATTGCATTTCTTCGAGGTTACATAATCATTTTATGGTATGTTCATGAAGGTGATAAGAGGCACTAGGATTAAGCTTGAGCCAAATAGCTAACCCTTTCTATACATCAATCTCCTAGTGAACCCTTTGTGCCTAGTAATTGTATTTGAGCTATTTTCTTTGTAAACCTACTCTAAAGAACCTTGAACCAAGAAAAACAAGTTTACCCTTGTTCAATGATTAGTAGAGCTATCAATGTTACGCATTTACTATTTCTATTGATAGGTATACAAAGGAAGAAGTGTGGGGGTATTTTTATGGCAATTGAAGAAGCACGTTACAAAAATAATCATTCACAAAAAAAGAAGAAAAAGTGATAATAATAAGCAAAGCATGTGTACTTCAGGTTTCAAGGTGAAGGAATGAGGAAAATTGTGACAATAGAGTTGGTGGAGTTTCATAAACATCATGATTGTAAGATTTGTAATTTCGCTCTACTAATTGTTGAATATTTGAATTCCTATCCTTTCTTTCATAGCCCACTTTATCCTTTGGCCCAATTACAACCTAAGGAATAAAGACCTTTTTGATTCATGGATATGCCATAGATGGGAGTAGTGGAGAAGTAGATAAAATGTAAGCTTATAGTAAGGGACATGCTTGATCTCCATAGATGCAATCTTAGGAATCATATGATGTACTGAGAGGTGAAATATGATTTATGCTTTAGGAAGATAAACACCTTAGACTTAGAGATAGAGATATCCTAAGCTAGTGTGATAACTTGTAGTTGCTTGTTCTTCATGGATTTAACTAGTTAGTTTACACATTGAGACATGGTAATAAACTAGTTAGATATTCTTGTATGCTTTGAGAAAAGATATGGGTAAAGTTGTGCAACTATTTTCATGACCTAAAATTCAATCAATTTCATAATGTATGAATCAATCTTTTGAGTTGGTGAACCCCGAACCCTAATTTCAAATCATCAATTTATCCCTATTTGCTATTTTCAGTATTTACAATTTACTGTCTACTAAACTCCAATCATCTTTTAAAGTTTATTGTCGATTTCATTCAAGTAATTAGAATTACCTTGTGGAAGACGACCTTCGAATACTTAATGAGTAGGTACTAGGAACGATTCTGTGCGTTTGCAGATTTTCTCAACCATTATGCTAGGATTTTAATATATTTTTATATTGAAAATTGATGATAAATTTTAGCTAATAGATTAAGATTTAAAATAATATCAAACGTTTAAATAGGAGAGATTGGAACAACTCACATAAGATTAGGTGTTAGATTTCAAATATAGAAGAAAATAAGACATAAAAAGTGGAAAAAATTGTTAACCAAACTCTTAAGTAATTAGTTTTTATTTTATAATTTTTAAAATTGTTTTCGGGTTAATTTAAACCTAAGACATTACATAATTTTAAAAATTAAGAAGCGTACTAATGATAACAAAAATAAAAAATTTACACTCAATGAGTCGTTGCTCTACTATAAGTTAAAATGATTTTCATGTAAATAATATTTTTAATGTTGAGATCGGTTCTACGGGTATTACATAACTTGTTATCTTTTCAAGGAATAGAAAATTGATTGATGGCTTAATCGCTTAATATGGCCCATAATTTGATAAGGGAATCGATGATCTCTCACATATCACTTGGAGACGGTAGGGTAAAGGTGTCTCCTCGTTGAAGTAAACCTAATGTTTTCTAGCTGGCTGGACTCTAGCGGAAAGAGTATAAATTTATCGGGCACAAAAATCATGACCACTGTATATATAAGTCCTGTAAAGAATTTCAGGAAAGCGATGTTTTAATGTTCCGAGTCACGTCAAATATTCTTTTGATAAATGATCCTTTCGCCTTGTTTTTCAAAAAGAGATGGGAGTTTCCATAGCGAGTACCATGTAGGTGCTACAATTTCATCCTTACGTAACACCTTGCCCAGTTATACCCTACCCAACCTAACTTGATTAACCCACTTAGAGATATTACTGTATGTTTAGTTGGTCGAATTATCGTAATCAACATCTTCAGGAAAGTAAAAGCAAGGATTGATTGATCGATTCAGAAGCTCTCTCCAAAGTCCTCACTAACAACCATTAGAAACATGGAGATCATAATGACATGAGCTTGCTGACCAGCTCGGCCAGTTGATGAATGCATAACTTGTCGATGAACGCAATCGGTGGTTCCACACAACATTGGCTGGTGGGTCTTGACGTAACTGTTGATCATGATTCATGCTTTCCCTGGCTTGGAATTTTGGGTCATGAATGATTGCCTCTCTTAACCAAACTGTTCGATCCATTCTTAGTAGAAACATTGCTTATGCGTACTTTTAATCACTCTAACCTTACATTGGAATAAATTTCAAACAAGGGATTGACTTTCTTGAAAGTAGGCATATCCCAATTGAAGGAAAACGAGAGAAGAAACGTTTTGCTTCGTTTTCAAATTAGTTCTTTTCAAAAGGTGTGTACATCGCTGATTATATTATATATAAATAGGCTTACTGAAACAACAGCGACGTATATCGATACTGCTCTTACCCTCATAAGTCTTTTTCACTTTTTTGGTAAAAAATGAATTGCAATTCTGATAGAATATTTAAATATTATCAATCGGTGTCTAAACGGCCCCATTCAACTTGTCATATATAGATATTCCACTATTGTTAGGCCGAAGGTCAATTATTCTGCTGACAATGAACTGCTTTTCTTCCTAGCTACATGACATTTAGTAGGGTGTTAAATCTTTATTCCATTAAGAATAAATCTTTTTTATGCTTTTGAGGAAACTACATTTAAATCTGCTTGCACTTGCATAGTTGGAGAGTTGGAATACATGAAGAACGTATGCATACTAGTTAGGTCCTTGTCCAGAAATACCATTTTTTTCGAATTAAGATGTCCCAAACGATTTGACTATAACCACTATAATTATTGTTGAAAGGCCTAACTCACCCTTAAAAGTTCTAACATGGTATCAAAGTCAGTTTGTCTCGATAGTTTGGAGTCGTGCCCGGTTATGTCCTTTTGTCCAATATGTCTATCAGATGTCCAGTCCTGCTCTGGACTGAGGTGGGTGTGTCAGGAATCCCACATCGGACAACTATGAGGGCATTCAATAATTTATAATAGTGTGTGTTAGATTATGCATAACCACACAGATTATGCATCTTCCAAGGATCGATTGTACATGCGTGGAAAAACAAAACATACATACTTGATAATTCGTTATATTTCACCGATTAAAGAACGCAGAGATTGCCTTTGTTTTCTGTAGAAACCTCCAAGCAGAAGATAACAAGAACCAGCGTTTTAGAAAGAAAAAAAAAACCAAATACACAGAGTAAGTCCAGTGCCTTTTCAAATGACCATTTGACCCATCATGGGTGTAAAACGTCATCAGTGTGCAAACCTCTCTCTCTTGAGTTAGCGTTTAGGGGTAAGTTAAGCCTTTCTAACAATTATAGTAATTGATAATTATCTCTATAGTTAGCAATTGCAATATAAAATCTTAGTTCAGATATCTTAAAATAAAAAATTGCTGAATGTCTTTGCATCTGGCTTGACAATAAGGTATTTTTCATGTTTTATCCAATAACTTATATGTTAATTTGAATAATTTCTTTTCCAAAATAGAAAGGTTTCCTATTGATTGATGAGATTTTTGTTACCTTTTAACAGCATGGACTGTGATTGGTAAGTTGGTAAACAGAAAGAGATTTGCATATGCCACATTGAAAGCTTGATCGAACGACCAATCTTGAGAAAGAAATCCCGAATACCTATGTACATATAAATTGTTATACACACGCGCGACATGGTGCCACCGTAAGTTCCTGCGATTAATATCAAAATCGAAAAATGATTTAATGCAGGACGGTCCATGAATTTCCATATAATTAATAGTGAAGGTCATAATAATAATTTAATCATTATAACTGCAATATTATAATTATTGTTGAAATGTTACCGTAATTTAAAAATGTACAGGAACTATACCGAATTAGATATGTTATTATATTTGTAATTGCAACCTTATTATCTATAATTATACAATTAATAAATCATAATTATTATTACGGCAATTCATAATTTTCATGTCCTGAAATGATGAGAAATAGTACTTAAACAATGAATTATATCTTATTCATTTGCATCTGAAGTCAAGTGGTGATTTGTTCAATAACCAAAACTTTGTCTTTCTTAGCTTCGTGGCTTTGAAATTGCTCATGGGTCCAAGAATTTCTACCAAGACAAGTCTTTGTGTCACCCATAAACTTGAAACATTGTCATCTTCTTCCTATTATGTGGTATTTCTCATTTTCCTCACTTGGCTTGCAGGTTGTCTTTTTATTTGTTTATAATAGTACAACAAAAAGCAGAAGCAGACATAGACCCCAACTTGCTTTTGAACCCGAAGAAGTGCTAATTACACTTTAGTTATAATTTTACTAATAATGCAATATAATCTAATGATCCTCAATTCAATCATAAGTTTTACATGCCCCAAACTTATGTACAGTGTTAGCACCCCAAGTCGATTATTCTAATTCAATTGATAAAATAATTATGGTGATGTTTTTAGTATGTTCAAGAATGCGTACGTCATTGATTAAATTTCAAAATATGTTAGAGGGATATAATTGTATAACTTGAAGCACTTCAAGCTAATATACATAAGAAGTCTGTTTAGAATGCTTAGAGTTAGACAAGGGCTAGTTCACCCAATAGTAAATATTCTTTCATAGTTTATGGGGATACACAAGACGAATTGAATTGACGGGGAATAAATTTTCTGTTCTCGTAAGCCTATTGAAGGAAAGTAAGAGCGGAGGAAACATGATAAGACCCTAAAAAAATAAAAAAGACAAAGACTGGCCGTACATATAAACTCCCAAAGTGGTCGCTGTCGGATTTTAAAATTTAGGAAACTACGTAGTTGTCAAAAGGGAGTCGCCACTATAGGTGGGGTGGTGGCGTGCTGGAGGAAGCACTGTGCAAAACCCGCCTTGTCCTGCAACGTCTTCTGATAATGTTGCGGGGACCAAGTAACACAGACCGACAAAAACCATGTGCTCATGACTTGATTCAAAAATAATTATGCACATGACTTATCGTGAAACATCTAATTGTAAGAAACATAAAAAAAGAAGCGATGCTATTATTGCAGTTAGAAGGATCCTATCATGCCACCCGTCGCTGGGTTTCTGGATAACAAACTAAAAATAGAGATAATGGACAGTATGGATTGATGGTTGACAACGCCACTCCATCTGAGACGAACTCGTTCGAATTTATTTATGCTATAACACTTGTATTATCACATTACTGCTGTCATTATACTCATTCTGACTTTCGTCCTAAACGATATGATTACATGTAGGGTTGTTTCTGTTATACACTAGGGTTGGACACGTGGAAAATGGGGTCTGACGGGGCCCTGGCTGTAAAATTCCACAGGTCAACCTCGCTGTTGAAATCTTGATTTCCATGGTAAGACCTGCTTGATGGTAATGAAAATGATGATCGTAGGGCTGGTAATTGGAGATCGTGATGGTTGGTTGGGGTGTAATAGGACAGGGCGGGATCACCCAAGTACGCTAATTGCCTCGAAGTTTCGTTTTGGCCATTTAGATGTGAAGCTACAAGGCGATCAAGTGCTGCCCAGCTGGGGAGTCTCGAGTCGATGGAATAAACCGGGTTTGGGTTGGTGCAACTCATCTGATTGGTTATCGAATCTTCAGTGTCTTTTAGCATCACGGGTTGGTAACAGTTTTGGCTTTGGCCACTGGTGGAATTTGTACTCTCTAGGCTCGGAAACTTCATGAACCTCTCATTGTGGCCATTGCTGTCTACCGTGTATCTTCCGCTGTTAATAATGTTAGCTTCGTTCTCTTCCTTGCATGTCATTCCCACGTGTTGAAGTATTTCATCTAGAGCTCCATCGCTGGAAGAGCAGAACATCTGGGATGTCCTCGTCTCTGCGGTGATAAATGATGATGGATTTAGAGGGCTGTCTAGGGTTTTGTGCAGATTCTTCTTCTTAAAGATACGGCAAACAGCCCATCCCTCTGGTTGTGCCTCTCCCATTTCACTGGAAACCTGGATTTATAAACCAAACAGGCATCAACTTCTTAGCTAACGTAAGAGGTCTGCGAGGAAATTTTCTTGTTATATGCAAATCTGAAGTCAGTAGCTTGAACGATTACAGGAAGCAGACAAGGGGCTTACATTGATTTCAGTTGTGTTATCGTCCAATCTATATTCATGCATAATCCAGTCGGACTTTTGTCCATGTGGGGCTCGGCCCTTGTAGAACACAAGCGTCTTCCTCATTCCGATCTGCTTACCATTACTGTATATCAATTTATCGCGTCCTGTAGCCTTCCAAAACCCAGCAGTTGTGGCTCGATTCGTGCGAGTACCTGTGGGATACTTCTTATCTTTATGACTAAAAAAGTACCAATCGTTTTGAGGGGTGGTTCCTATTCTGCACGTCTCTACAAAACCCAAAACTATTTTTAGCATCCCCAGCTTACACAGAATCTAAGATCTATCAACAGTATACAGAGTCACACAAACCTTGAATATCCCATGGTTCGAGCTTGTTAAGATCAACAACACGAATCACGTCTAAATCGATCTTCTCATAACTAACCTTCTTCTTCAAGTAGTAATGCAAGAGCTCCTCTTCTGTGGGATGGAATCGAAACCCTGGAGGGACCTGAGATTGTCCATTTACGGATATGCTCATATTTTCTGACATTACAAAACAAGCAAGCCGGAGAGAGAATTAGAAAGGACAGAATTTAGAAATGGAAGGTAGGAACTTAACTGGTTTTGGTTGTAGTTTGAAGAGTATGTATAGAGTGGAGCATTTATATGCGGTGCCAGGGACATAAAAAGGCCAAAGACACATGAGGACATTAACCTTTGTTTTCATGGTGATTATTGTAGCTTTCGGGTGGGGTTAGTTTTACTATGCGCATGAGAAGTGCAACCTACCTGCATGGATAGAGAAAGGATTTTGTTTGGGAATTTTGAGGTGAGCCCAAACGAAGGGTATCATATCAGAAATGGGTCCCAGATTGACATTGTTAGCAACAAGGCTGCGGGGCGAAGCGTCCGTCTGAACTGTGACCCTCGACCTTAAAATCTCCATAGAAAAGCACCTCTTAAACAACCGTAGACCTCTCAGAGTCTACCTTGTGCAACCACCTCCAACTAAAAAGAGAGATGATGGGATGGGTCACTCTTTCTCAATTTTCTTACACAACCACCGCAAACTTGATAGGAATGCCCCCTGTCCCTTCTTATAGAAAATGGTCAATAGCTGGACTTGCACAATCATCTCCATTTAATTACGGCTATCGGCGACCAACTTAATGAGATACCCAATAAGAACATTATTTATATTTACTACGTCCTCTTATTTAAAATAAGTGTTATTTTATAGAGATTTTAATTATTCAAAATAAGTGTCGTTCGTAACTTTTTATGCATATTTATGATTTTACTTTTAAAATTACTCTTTAATTTCTCTCACATCTTAATTTCACAGATTACATAAATTATATTTTCAAGGCACTTTAACATATAGTAATTCATAAGGGTATATCAGACATTTTATTAACTTTCTTAATAAGTGTGCATTTCTCTAAAACGACACTTCTTTTAAATAGGAGAGAGTAATTATAAAAGGGTGGTAAATGCTAGCACTTACCAATCCTTTTGAATTTTAATGACTCATCTATTCAATTTCACGTAATTATCTTAATTATTACGAAATTAAAAATTATGGAGCTATATTTATTTAATACAGAAAGAACGATCACACGGCATGATTTGCATAAGTATCCAATCCTCTTTATACTTTAATTTTTTTCCACTCTCCGTGTACACTGAATTAAAAGTTTGTTCATTTTTTCATTAAGTTTTATTTTATGTTTTTAGTTTTTATTTTCTTTCATATAAATTGGTTGTTAATGTTAATGTTCACTGCTAGCTATTTTATTAATAAAAATTATTTTATTGTAATAAAATAAAAATTTATAAATTAAATTTTATTTAAATATTTTTTTAATATTAGTCAAATTTTATTTGAAATGTATATATTTTAGAGATTTTTTAATTTTAATTATATTTATTAATAATTATAAAATTGATTTTATGTAATTTAATTACAAAAATAAACAAAATATTATATAAAATTAAATTATTCTTCAATTTTATTTATAATTAATTTAGTTAATTAAATATAATATTAATAAAATTATGCATAATTTTTATTCATAATTTATATATTAAATAATATATATTTAGTTGAAAGTACTTCAGATTATGAACATATAGGGGGGAAAACTAGTTTTGTGATTTTTATAAATTTTGAAAACTATAAGAAGTTTTTTTAAAATTTATTAAATTTGAAAACAAAAACATAAATAGAAACAAACAAGTCTTAAATTTATTGTATCTTTTGCTGTTGAATTGATAATTTTTAATAAAAATAACAAAATTTTAAACTCTTGGCTCGTGGAAAATAAGAAATGACAGGGTGATTATATATTTCCTAAAGGACAACAAAATCCAATAATACTATCCTTAATATGAAGTCACAATCTTTAACAAGCAGCCAAGTTCATGCACTTATAAATTATTGAAAAATACAAGCAATGTATTTTTTTTTAATTCGAGGAAGCCTATAAGCCGCCTGTAAGAGTATCTCATATTGCCTAGACATGAAAATGTTAAAGAGTTTATAAGTGGTAAGGGTCAACTATTCAAACAACTAGTTTTAGTTATTTGGACAATGGTTGTCCCAAGCCCAATTCTTGTTAGTGGACTCTACACTCAGCCCATATTAAAAATTCAATATGGTATCAGAGCAGGTTTGGTCCGGATTATTAATTTCTCGATTGTCCGTCTGGATGTCTAGTCCCAGCGGCTCGGTTCGGTTACCACTGCGTATATTTCAAGTGACAACTGGATATCCAGCCCCAGTTGCACTTGAGGAAGAGTGTTAGAGTGTCTCATATTGCTTAGACATGAAAATATTAAAGAATTTATAAGTGATAAGAGTCAACTATCCAAACAACTAGTTCTAATTATTTAGACAATAATTAACCCAAGTTCAATTCTTATTAGTAAACTCTACACTCAGCGCATATTAAAACTTCAATACCGCCAAGCGGGTTGAAGATATAAACATTATCATTTTGTTTATCCTCACAAATCCCTGCCGCCAATCATTATTCTTGGCTTATTAAATGATGCACCAACCACTTTACTATTTAGTCAGCAACAGGTAATGGGTTCGCTTTCTCTACCTTTTTCCCCATTTCTTTTAGACCTACTGGGCTTTTTTTTTTTTTGAGTTATTCAACTCCGTAAGTTTTTGTCATGGTGTAGTCATCTTATTTTGTATATTAAAATTAGTTAGTTATTATTGTAGATCATAAACAAACGGATGGCTGTGTCAGGTGGCTCGCAATTCGCATGGTAATTAAAGAATTAAGAGAAATCCCAAAAAATAGTAAAATTTAAAATTAAGGATAGTTAATTTAACAAAAATTATAATGGCGTCATGAATCTGTTTGATTTTTAATAACTGTTACTAATAATAATTACATATTAGATAACATTTAAAGATAAATTATTTTAATTTAATAAATTTATTTTAATTTCTTATATAATATTTATTAACAAACTATTAATAAATTAATTTAATTATTAAATCAAAATTTATTTGATATATATATTTTTAAAGAT
>JANZLH020000060.1:615718-636558 GCA_026770325.2 Erythroxylum fimbriatum
TCTAAAATCTCAAAGATTGAAAAACCATCTTACCTTGGATTTCCACCAAATGGAGATTTTCTTGGCTCATCTTGTAGGTCTTGTCATTTTCCATCTTTTTCCTTCTTGAACTTTCTTCAAAAACCTCCTTGAACTCTTGGAAAATCCAAAACCCTAAAGTCTCTTCTTTTTCTCCTTCTTCTCTCTTCTCCCACGACATTTTCTCTCTCCTTCTCCCTCTCATTTCGTCCACTTCTCTTCCCTCTCATACAACTCTCTTCTAATTTCTTCTTTTTATACTCTAACTTAAGCCCATTTAAGTCCAAGGCCCAATTGTCCAATTTTAACTTAAATCCCTCACTTAAGCCCAAAGCCCATTTAACCTTCATGTAACTTATCACTTAACTCTTTAATTCCTTTTAATTCATGCTAACCCATGCCACCTAACTTAATGTATACTACATGACAATTAATTCCAAAATTTAATCCATCAATACCTCAAAATTCATTAAAATTCCTTGCCTATCTCTTTCCCGTGAATGTCCGTTAGACGAACATGCGTGTCCGTTTAACGGACATGCATCGAGCTTAGGAGGCCAAATTCACCCGAGCATGAACTGGCCAAACTGTCCATTTTCATCCGAGACAGTCCGTTAAACGGACTTCCATGTTCATTTGACGGACACGAGCTGGGCAAACTGTCTCGATCCATTTCCCAAGTTTCCAATCTTCAAATCATAATTCAATTTAGCTTCTCATGTATCACATATAATCCATCTTATATCTAAACCTTCTTTGTCATTTCTTGTCAATTTCATAAATTCCTAATTTCTTTACTCATGAATAATCATCAAAATTCTCATTTAATAGCCTTAGCTTGCAAAAAGATTCGGGGTCCAACAGTTTTTGCTTTCTTTTCTCATTGTGTTATCATTTTGAACACTTTTGATGTAGGGGAGTAAGTTTACTCCATACAAACTTATTGTCCTTCACTATTATTTAATACAATCAATTTTTAATTTTTTTAAATGATAGGTAAATATTTTTATATGTGTATATATTGCAGTACTTTCGTGTATTTTAAAGGAATCGTATCGTGTGCTTTAATTTTATTAAATAAAAATTGGTGAGCATTGTAATTTTCTTTGACATATTCTAAATATTTATTAGTAAAATTAGAAATTTTATATTTTAAATATACATTAGTACATAGTATGTAATATTAGTAAATGTCCTTCAGTAAATAGATGACTGCAATTATAGCAGCAATTCTAAGTGTTGCATATATAAGACTTTATTACAACATTTTTAAAATTTTGTTTCCCTTTATTATATGTAAGCAATGAATTAATATTTCCGTTGTCTTTTAATATTATTAAAGACAACACTTTAAAAATTGTTGCCTCATATTAATTTTTAATAACACATTTTTAAAATGTTGTAAGTATGTCATTGCCTAAAATACTTTTGCCTAGTATTTTTAGCATTTTACGTGAATTTGAAACTCCCAAACTTGAATAAAGATGACGAGTTATGCTAAATTAAATTAAAACTGATTCAAATATTCATCAAGAATATATTATCAGCAAATGGTGTTTGTAGTAGATTTTTATTGTATAAGTTTGTCTCACCTTAGTTGATGAAATAATCCAATTAACTAAGATATGTAATTGAAATTATCGAAATCTATGTTCAAGCTAAAAGTAAATTCTCAATTTTGCATTGGCATTTGACGATTCTTTGTTCCCACTATTAATTTTAGTATTATTTGTGAATTTTGTATTATTAATTTGGTGTTGGTCTAATGGGATAATAATTTCGTAAGATAATCATTGTCATCACTTAATTAATTCATCAATCACATCACAAATGAAATGAAAGCAAAGTAGCATATATTTCCACTAACCAACACAACCATCTCATGTTTGATAATCCAGCACGTGGCTGTACTCCTAATTGAGTAATGTATTTGCACTGTCCAAAGGACTTCATGGGTCTTTTAACCATCACACGAAATCATTCTATCGCCTACATATATTGACCTGTTTTGTCTTCTTAGATATGTCTCTTTCTCTTACTCGACATCAGTTTTGCTGTTTTTTTTTTTTTCCCTAGTGTAGTGTAACCCTTGATCATCATAGTGATCCATATGGCTCAACTAAAACCCTGATAGCATCAGCATCTTCTTTCACCATTTTCCAGTGTTTTTGTAGACTTTGACTTTTCATTGCAGCTGGTTCCAATATCCCCGACATAAAATCTCAATTCAATCACTACTCCAATATTTCCAAGATAAAATTAAATTTGAATAAATATAAGTTTTATTTGTGAATTTTAGCTTAATGTAATTTAATTTTTAAAATTTTATTATAATTAATTACACTTAAAAACTTATTACTTCTAAATTCAATTAAATCAAATTTATTAATTACATTTAAATTAATTTGAATTAAGATTGATCTAATTTTTCATCCTCCAATATTGGAGTAAAATTGGTTAGCATACTGAAGGGAAATTGTTCACCGATGTGAGGAAAGTAATACTATAATTCGGAATAAATTATGAATGAGGTATTATAGTTACATGCATGGGAAATGGACAAAGTCTGCATTACGAGAAATTGCATATATTGACGTGCAAGCTAATGCTTGGGGTGTGATACGACTTATAGGTCCACATTTTGACTCCAAGATCCTTTCAAGCCTTCGAATCCTATCCTCTTTCTGCGATCACAGCTGGCCCAGCATTGGACACCATTTGCTAAACGATAAAACTGGAACAAAAGACATTTTCTGGAGAACAGCTATTTTCCTTGTCTTGTTGCAGAAAGTTCAGGTGAACATGAACTCATTCCTCTGATAGAAGCTTAAATGGATCTCAATTGTTGGTTGTCCAATGTTGCAGTCCGGCCTACCTTTATAGTTCGAGTTCGACCTCCGTCAGCCTAACATCGAGTTCACTGTTCACATACATTACAGGCCCTATTTACTTCCACCATATATATAGGAACACTATACCAACGTTTGAAATAGTTTAACCACGACTGGTTGATGCAATAGTATCGATCATGTGAAGCTACCTCTTAATTAAAAATTAAAAAAGTATATTTGAAATGATCTGGATCGTGAATGAGGTAGATATGGGGCTGAAGCTGAACCTAGGCTCACTGCCTATGATCTCAGTAGGTAGTCATTATTTGCTCGTCACTTTCTCAAGTTCGATCAAACTCAGCCCTCTTAAACATTTTGATGACATGAACCAACTACAGTTTATCTTTGTGAAGTTTCATCTTAACTCATATTATCCTTCCTCTCACACTCCTCCAAATTCCCATCATTCAAAGGAAACATCATTACCTAGTACTCCTATTTTGCTCTCCTTAAATGCTTCTACTTATTACATCTAATTTCTCTGGTTTAATTTTATTGTATTTGTTGTTGAGAACGAACTTTCAGACATGTTTCATCCATATAATAAGTCTTCTTTATCTGTCAGGATCAATCAGTATCTAGAAAATCTTAAGGATGGTTATTTCTCTGGTATACTTTATGTTCAATGTTGGAGAATTCATGTTAGTTTGGCAGGCTACCGAACAATGACAGCGATCACCAAACATGAACTTAACTAGAAAAATAATCAACAATTTAGAAATTTACGATAAACTGAACTATTAAACCCTAATATAAAGACGAAGATCCACCTAAAAGAATTCAAGTCATTAAATTATTAGGACAAGTAAATTAATGGCTATGCACATTATAATTATTTTCAGATGATCCCTTCCAGCTACTACACATACTCCACTGATCAGAGCTAGCCACGGAGGAATAGTTAGAGGCTCCATTCCCGCATTTAGCCACCGTCCTCACGCTCTCTATCAACTCCTCTGTTCGTGCTTCTTGTGCCAGAATCTCCACCAACTGTTCTGGGTTTATCACCAACTTCACCTTCCAAACCCCTGTACTATTATACCTTGGAAACACCTCATGACCAGCCTCCTTTGGTTGCTTCTTTATCCTCTGGTTATCAAACGACATGCGGTATGGCGTCTTTTTAGACATTGACGAAAAAATCCTACCACTGTCAGAGACATTGTTGTCTTGTTGAGTGGTGAATGTGTTTTTGTTGGCGTTGAGAGGGAGGAGGTAGTAGAGTTGGCCACCGTGAAGCTCGTCGGTGTGGAGAAGAGGCTCTTGGGAGTCAGGGTCGCGACTACGATATATGGCGTGACCTGGGAACTCGTTCGTTATGCACTCTGCTGTGACTGGTGCAGACAGCTCCATGATTCCACCGTTTGTTGTCGCTACTCTGATCATTTCTTCCTCTGATCCATACCCTTTGAACACGCAGTTGCCCATGTATGAAAGACTGTAGTTAGTGGCAATAATCTCGTTCTTGTTATCGTTGAGGTGGATATGATGGTGGGAAGTGGAGAGATGCGAAGATGACTAGAGAGATTGCCTATATGTATACGATTTGATTATTCGTGCGTGGGTGGGGGGTTTCGTGGGGGTTTCTTTCCTTGGGTTCAATTCATGTTCAGCCGACACAAGTATGCCTTTCTTGACTGGAGAAAATCACGAATTTTTCAGGTTTATGTTAGGGATGGCCCCAGACTGTATTAACTTGCGGTGTAAAGAATAATACCCTAGAGTCAAGCGGTAACGAGATTGACCATCTCGTGATCATTAATGTGTTGCAAGTCAATAGCTAAATCAATGTGTTTCGGCCAATTGATTGGGCTAAGTGCTAACCGGTGGCTTTTACTGAGTGGAGCCCAACTTTTAGGCCATGAAAAGAAGAGAATGTTTGGAGACTTCTTTATGGATTGGTTTGGCCATCGAAGGCTCGTCAAGCGCCGTCAATGTTTGTCAGGATTCGGGGGAGAATGAACCAGCCTGAGACCTAAACTTGGGAGATGCTGACAAAGAAACAAACTTTGGATCAAACACCTCTATTAAACCTGTTATAATGCTAGCTTGATTCAAGAGTCTGCGGTTCTGTGTAAGAAGATTAGACCTAGGCCAATCCTATAGAAAGCAAAAGTTTGTGTTTGTCATGCTCTTTCTAATGAATCCACAATATTGGATCAGTTGACAGACATGACGCATTACTTCTAAAGTTAACCATTGTTTCATTTTGATAAAGCCTTTACATTAAAATAAGTTACAACTATGAGCCGTATTAACTAATTGTGGTCTGAAATACTTTTGCATCAAAAAGTAGCCATTAGGCGAATAGGATGCATCACTAGTTACTGATAGTGAAACTTTCGGTGCCACTAATCATGTCTTCAAGAGTTTTTCCACGAAGGTGATGATGGACTTGGGACATTGATCTTGAAGTTCGCGATCGAATTCTTTATAAAATGTAACAAAACATTATCTGAACTAATGCTAAATTAAGGCACTGTTACTCGCTGAAAATGACAATAGAAACTTTTAGCAGCTAATGAAAAACTGAAATTCGAAAGGAAACATTGGGGAATATCTTGCAAGGTTGAATTATATTTGTATAGGATATTGTATCTTGCACAAGGTAAAATGAAGGATCAAGTTAAGGACACACATGCACCTTGACCCTTACTTATATGAAACACAAAATAAGACTTATTTTCGTTCTCATAAAAAAATAAAATATAATAAAATAGAGTTCATAATCATATTGAATTCACTTTTAACTCTCGTAAAGAGTAACAAAAATTTTGTATCTTTTTGTTCTTTAGGAAAGACCAATTTTGACCTTTATAAAAAAAAGCAAAATATTAGAAGAAAAAAACCCTAATTTTTCAGTGTTCTATTAAATATTAAATAAGCACCGGAGTACAAGGAAAAGGTAGCATTATGAAACTAAACTCCCTGGAAAATCATATCTGTACGCAATCTCCCATCTCTTGCAAGGTAACACGAACCTTCTTCAGAAACAGCCTCATTGCGGAGCTGACGTATGTACATTTGGCTTTAGCCGAACTTGGGTCTTTCCTTCTACAACAACAAGAAGAAGATGATTATGCAGCTTCCTTTTGTAAAGATTAGGTAGAACATAATCCAAGAACGTTCTATAAAACCCAAAGCCAAATTACTAAAGTACGCTTTTTCCACATTGACAAACTTCATTTGACAATTCCACCATTTGTTATGCTTTTTCCATTGACAATTCCACCATTTGTTTTCACATGTAGACGTGATGTTTGCAGATTTAGATATTGATGTGTCTAATGAGCCGGTGACCATGGGAATATGTGGTCACCGTGCCTACCCGTGAAGGATTTTGATGTGTCTAATGTCTTAACAAAAATTGTCAGAATTTTGATCCTGATGATTAATATCACGTATAAAGTACACATATTTTATTTTAATGTTTATATTGATAAAATACTTGCAATTATAGATTATAAGTACATATTTTGTGTTTTGTGGAGTAGATTGGAGATTGGATCATATGCTAACGCTTCACATCTTCGAGGTCTGTATCTTTTCACCCTAATATGCACCTCCTCAAAACTTCGATATTGCTCTTTTTTACATTGAGTTGCACGTGAGAAGACTAAGTTCATTCCCTTAAGCTTTCCTCCGCTCTTTAATACTAGTCCTGAGGTCTACATCTATTATTGTCAAAGTGTTATACAAGTCTCGCAACTAATTATTAGAAAGTAGCTATCGAAACATGGACGATGGTATGAAAACATGATCGTGGTGTCCAAGTCAAGGTGATAGAAAAGGTTGTACATACTATGGCGTAAATGTGTCATGTAGCTCTAGAAGTTTCTTACACCGTTGTATATGATCAACAAGGTCATACACGTAATCATATATATCCAAGATCAGGATCTCAAAATCAACTGGCTGTAGCTCAACTAAAATGTCAAATGGTAGGAAGTACAGATGGCAATAGACCGGGTCGAGCCGGGCCGGGCCAGACCCAGGCCCCTGCTCAAGATCGTTCTTAACGTTTTATAGGTCCTTGGTAAAGTAAAAATAGTGGACCCTATTTTGCCTCATTTTATTATTTATGAGGATTAAGAATGAGCCCTACTTTGTGCTTATTTTGCTCTTTAAGA
Organism: Erythroxylum fimbriatum; assembly: GCA_026770325.2. Taxonomy (NCBI): domain Eukaryota; kingdom Viridiplantae; phylum Streptophyta; class Magnoliopsida; order Malpighiales; family Erythroxylaceae; genus Erythroxylum; species Erythroxylum fimbriatum. Next base: position 622,758 of record JANZLH020000060.1, read on the forward strand.
GGGTAGAAAGAGAACCATATTTTGTTTCATTTTGTTTTTTATAAGGGTCATAAGTAGACCTATTTTGTTTTTCATAAGAATGAGCCTTGGGTAAATGCCCTATCGAGCCTACCTTTGTCATTTCAGGCTAGGGCCTGGCCTGAGACCTGATCAAACCTGAGGGCCACCAAGCCTGAGCCCAAACTCTGCCTGACAAGGGCGTAAGGCGGTCCAGGAAAGCCTAATCTAATTTTTTATTTTTTAACAAAAGCAAAATGGCATCATTTTACAACAAAACAACGTCGTTTTAAATTATTGGGCCCAAACAACCCAAGCACGAGCACTACCAGAGGCTCAACCAGACCGAGAAAATCAGGTTCAATGCTCGGTCAACTCGAGTCTGGCCTGTTGCCTTTAGGTTTGCCATCACTACTAGGAACTCGTCAACTATCAAAGTTATAGCACAAGTTTCATATTCAGTTGGCAAGGGAGTAAGGTTGCCAAGTGTGTATAACACTCCCTTTAATAGTTGTAGCAAGGTGTGGGCTTAGGATATAAGGTTTATAGATGAGGTTCTCCTAAATAGTAGTTATAAAATGTGAGCATAAGGTGTATAGTTATTGATACTAATATGGCCAACAACCTCAATTTAAATCTATTGTTATTATCTATACCTATCTATTATCTATACGTATCTATTATTTGAATATATCTGTTGTTATCATCTTTGCGCCTTAAACACTGAGAAATACAAAGTCTCTTAATGATATGAAAGCATCATAGGCTTCACAACTACAACCATGTCAGATACCGATTACTTCCCTACCACAACCATCGTCACCTCTTCTTCTTCTCCAATAACGCCTCCCTTGCCAACACTTCCTCCCAATCAAAGCTTTATCCTTAAACTGACTTCTTGCAATTTTCTCTTGTGGAAAATACAATTTTTACCATTTCTTAGTTGTCATGACCTTGAAAATCATATTGATAGCTCCAACCCTCCTCCTCCATGAGTGATTGGTGACATCGAAAATCTTGTGTAGAAAACTTGGAAAAAGAATGACAAACTTGTTTTGGCATGGTTGGTTGCTTCATTAGATCAATCTGTTCTACCTTTGGTCATGAACATCGACACTGCTCAAGTTGCTTAGGATAATATTGTGCAAGCATTTAATGCTAGATCTCTTCCTCAAATCCAGGCTCTTAAAAGTAATCTTTATAAAATTGAACCATATAGTACTGAAAGTGTTGCTCAATTTTTTAAACGTGCCAAAAACTATTATGACAATCTAATTTCTCTCAATGTCACTGTGAGCATGGATGATCTGGTTCAGTCTAGTTTGTAGGAGTTTCACTCATCCTTTCGACCCTTCGTTAGAACAATTAATGCTCAATTAAGTCTCATCTCTTACTGTGAACTTTTTGGTCTCGCCTTAACTAAGGAACAACAACTTCAAAAGGAGAATCTTCCTCCTATGTCTCTTATTACAGTTCATTATTCAACTCGTCAATCATCTCGTGGACAAGGACAAGGAAGGCATGGGGGAAATTTGGCAGTTGATCTTCTACCTTAATGATCTGTTCTGAAGTGACTCTTTCTCTACTCGTCGTTCTTCCACATAATTTTCTCCAGCTTTAAATCTTGCTTTCACTCAACCCTCTTCTCCTTAACAATAGTGGATTGTGGATTCTAGTGCCACCCATCATATGACAATTGACTTAGATAACCTAGGCCTCCACGATGAATTCAATTTTCCTAATCAAGTTTAGCTTACCAATGGTAACCAAATTTCCATTTCTAATATTGGCTCATCATCGTTCTTTTTGAATAATAAATTATTTACACTATTTGATATTCTCCATGTTCCATTTGCTGCAACAACTTGTTATTTGTTAGTTATTTTACTCGAACTACCAATGTTTCCAATAGATTCTTTCCTACTTGTTTTGTCATAACATATCTTTAGTCCCAAAGGATTATTTACAAAGGACAACTTGAGAATGGACTTTATTCACTTCCTTTACATGTTTTAACTAAATCTTCTTCTCCACAGGCGCATCACATTACTTTTATACTTGGCATGCTCTTCTTAGCCATACCTCGTCTCAAATAGTATAACAACACCCACATCAATTTGTCTTTCTTGTTCTTCTTCCAAATCTATGCATTTATGTTCTACTTGTAGTTTAAGTAAAATTCATAAACCTCATTTTCCTATTTTTGACAATAAAACCAATGGTCAATTAGATCTTGTGTGCTCTAATCTTTAGGGTCATGCCCCTAACCCATCTATAGATGGTTTTTTCTACTATGGATTATTTTTTGATATTTCAATAAATACTCTTGGTTATTTTTCGTTTGCTATAAATTTGAAGTCCTCAGTTGTTTTATTAAATTTCATTTTATTATTGAAAAGTATTATTTGTACATATCTACTATTATCATCTCTACACCTTATATATGCATCGTCTCTATACTTTATTAAACACTGAGAAATACAGTCTTTTCAGTTATGTGGTATGAATTATTCACTTGAAAATGATTGTAAGCAAAGATATGAATATTGTTTCGTACCGGCGAGAAGGTACTATATCGATTGGTACTAAAAATTTAGCTTGGTATCGATCGGTATTCAAAATATCGGTTGGTACAATGAAGTTTGAAAATTACAGGAACTAAATAATAAAAAAATTTAACAAAACCCCTCTTCCCCCAGCAGTCAACCTCTAACTCTCACCTTTCTCACTCTCGGTTTTTCCTTTCTTCTTCTCAAGTCTGACCATTCTTACTCGTCGTCGCTGTCCTCCGGCCACCACCCCTCTCCACCACACCTCCCCATCTGTTGCTTGCCTCTCCCTCTCTCCAGTCTCCATAGCGCCTCCCCGCCTGTTGTCCTCCTCTCCCTCCTTCTCCTCGGCCTGCTGCTATCTGCCTTTGTCCACCATCGCCATCGCTGCTCCTACTTAACCTGAAAGTCAAATTTTTTAGATCTGGTTTTTCACCTGACCCGACCCGACCCTACTCACCAAAGCAAATTAACATTGTTATTTTTTTGGGTGTGTTTTCAATTAGTTTTTTCATACTCTTGAATTGCATTTGTGATTGTGAATGGTTGGATTGGAATTGAATGAAATGAACAGGTTTTGTTTTATCTAGTTTGGTGGTTTGGTTTATGTGGGACATATCTTAAGTTTTCTAATGAAGGCATACATGACTTGAAAGTTGAAAGTTTCAACTTAAAACTGAGTATCTAAACTTGTTAGTATCTAAAGTAAATAATTAATTGATATAATATTTTGTTACATAACCTTTATTCTTAAAAATAGTATTGGGTATTAATTTATTGGATAATATGTTGTGATATTGATATTTAATGTTGAATTGTATCAATCAAATAAATTCGAATAATTTTCAGTTCCATTCATAGTAATTAAACAAACTAAACTATCCCAATTAGTTAATGAAATAGATAATTTGTATAAATTCCAATGCATAAGAGCATTTAAAGAACAAATGATTTCTTGTTTCAGTCTCCTAATTACAAAGACAACATTAAGGATTACCATTTGCAGTGGTGTTGTCTTTATCATTTCTACTTAACATGTTCTTTACTACTAATTAGGCAATAAAAGTTATTCCTAGAATATATTTCTTGAACCACATAAATCTGTACCAAATTACCTTGGGGTTTTACTATAGGAAGATTCCTAAAGCTATTTTTTTATGTATTTTCTTAAAGCATTTTCAGCCCATATAATCTTGTCATTTAACTTCTAATTTAGTCTGTAGTTAGGAATGGCCTCATTGATTTTATTAAAACCTATAAATCTATTGATATGATATGATAGATCATTTACATATTTATGTATAGAAGTTAATTACTCAATTTTCTCTAGATATATAAAGGAAAAATTCAAAGCGTCTTAATGTAGTACAATCGTACATATAAATCCAAAAAGAGTCCTTTCTAATTGATTATTTAACCTTTTTTTTACTTCTACTTATAATTTTACATGTTAATAATTTTTATCTTTATCTCTTCGACCTCTTTTATTAATTTGTTATATTTGGCTACTTATGTTACTTTTAGTTATTCGTATTAAAGTAGATATTGTTTTAACTCTCACTTTTAATATTAATAATATTACAATGCTACTTATATAAGTAATAGAAAATAGTTAAAAACTAAGATATAAGAAAATTTTTGTTTCTCTTTATATGGGACTCAAAGTTTTTTGTATAGCAAACTTTTTCATGTTTTGACGGTCAATATGTTGAATACTTGAATTGTTGGTTTTAACTTATTGGTGAATGTGTTGGATGAAATTAAATTGTGTATGATGTAATCATACAAAATGAGTTATATTACATAAGACGGACATGTGTATTGTCTAATTATATATGTTAAATGTAAGGCCCCAAACTACACTCTAGTAGAAATGTTACATGTTCATGAAAGTAAATGTGATAGGTGTTGAAATTGTGTTATGATTGTGAATTGTATATGTTTTGAATTTGGTTTAAGGATCATATTTAGTGACATGGAATTAATTGATACCATTAGAAAATTGAAGTACTAAAATGTACAATTGGACTAGGAAAATTGTCAAGTGACAATACAAGTTGGTACATGAAATTTTGGATGACTAGGTCTATGAGTTAGTGACATTTGGCATAGCTAATGCATTGACATTTGGCAACATTAGTTGAGTGACAAGTAGCTTGATTGAATTGTGGCATTTGACAACATTCATTAAGTGACAAATAGCTTAATGGAAGTGTGACAATTGGTAGCTTAGATGCAGGACATATATGATACATGCAAAGGAGACAAATGCCTTATGGTGGGAGTGACACCTAGCATCAAATAAGTCCAACTAAGGCATAAATGTTTCTGCTGGTTATTCTTTCTCTTCTTACTCAATCACCACCGAATCTATCCCTCTTCTTCAGCTCTGAAATTTTGTTGCAAATCCGTGCATGACCGCTCCAAATTCTTAGCCAAATATTGCATCAAGAAAGTAGATTATGTTATCTTCTATGTTGTCTTTTTGGTGCTAAGATTTGCACCTTGATCTTGGACTTGTGTTGGTTGCATGAAAGGTTTGATTGGCTTGTTCTTTGGAGTAAGAATTTGAAGTTAAATAGGAAAGGGAATTCTAAACTTGATAGCATGTTGTGTTATGAATTATTTGATGTTTGAAATGAATAGAATATGTATTGAATTGATGATGAATTGAGGTCTAAAACATGATAGTTGTTGATAGCTTTTGCTTTGGATTTTTATGCATGAAAGATCATGGATTGTGAGCTGCCTTATGAATGATTTTTGAATTAGTTTGGACATGAATTTGATGAGGTATTAAAGCATGAATAAGGTAGAGTTGATGTGAAATTGATGGACTTTGGTGAAGGTGTGTCGAATGGAAGTGAAGAAGTCAAGTTTTGGAAACAAATTGGAGGTTGTGGGTAAGTGAACCTTTGGTTCACTCATCCCACGATCGTGAGATTTGTAAGGCTTATTCCCATGGTCGTGGGAAGTACTTAGGAAGGAGAAAATGTTGGTTTTAGACAATTTTCAGACTATATAAGGTTAAGGTACTTAATAATGGTTTATTTGGACGTAATTGAGGATGAAAATGAACCTAGATGATATTAGATTAATTGAGTAATAGTTAATTTAGTTATGGATTGTTACTTGAGGTAATTACTTAAGGAATGTATGGGTAACAAATAATGTGTCTAATGTTGAAATGTATGGATTGTTCAAGGATGAATGTATCCTTATGAATACAAATGTGTTTCAAAGGGTTTAGGTGATGTGAATTGAATATGATTGTTTATGAATTGGAAATTTGTGTGATTATATGTAATGTGTAAATACATAATGCTTTTAATGATACATTATTGCAAATGTTTATGCTCATAAGGTATGTTAAGTTTCTTTGGATGTGCATGTATATGTTCAATTTGAGAATAATGGGAATAAAGTATATGTTATGCACTACATCCTTTGCATGTGATTCTGAAACCTGAAATGGTTTATTTTAAAACTGCCAAGCTCAAGTCGTGGGTAAATAGGCATGCCTAGAAGGTTGCTCCTGTGACACTAAGGTGTCTCCTGATATTGACACTTCGGTGTCTCCTGTTACTAAGATAAACGTCTCTCCTGTTCTGTGATATCGATCATAGGTATCTCATGTTCTGGTCCTATTACCCACTTCTGTGAAAAGGATTAGCAGACTAACATGTTTTATATTCTGATACATGTTTAGTTTTGATATAAACAAGTTCTGATCTGATACTAGATAAGCTCTGATTTGGTACAAAACATATTTTGATTTGATACAAGTCATATTTTGATATGCAAAGATTATCTCCTGTTCTCATATTCAATTCTGATACTTGTACATTCTATTCTGATATTCATGAGTTTTGTTCTAACGTAAGAATGTTCTGTATTGATGAATCATATTTTGTTTTGAGACATAATATTTGGATTACTCTGTAATATGAACAATTAAAGATTGTTGTGATATGATTTGAATCTGTATATATGATTGTTAGACGATTGTTAGAAACAGTTGTCATTGTGCATTATGTTTAGTTATTCCCCACTAGGCTTTATGCTTAACACGGTGGTTTTGCCTCCGTATAGGTTCTGATAAGAAGATTTAAGGACTGGGACAAAGACTACCGCAGTGGCCAAGAAGAACGTGTTCTATTTTGGAAGTTGTTTTGTTTGAGTCTTTGTTTCTGTTTAAGTATGAGTTGTATTTCAATGTAATGAGACATGGTGTATTTTGTGTTTTGTTTAATGGTTTGTAATTATTTTAATACAGGATGGATTTGGAACTTATGGCTTGTATTTGGAATAGTACAATATGTTTTATATGTTTTGTTTAAAACAACATCTAATGATATGTAATGTATGTTTGTTTGAGTTTTTGGAAGTGCTTTAGATTGTTTGGCATGTTTTAGTTCTGTTTTGTGTGGTATTTGCATATCCTTCTAGGGGATATATGGGTATTACATTAAATACTTGGATTTTTGGTTTTGAATTATTGGCAAATTTTATTAGGAAAAATTGAATTGTGTTAGATAAAATTGAATTATACATGATGCATGTAATCATACAAAACGAGTTATATTATATAAAATGGACGAACGTATAGTGTAATTATGTATGTTGAATACTTGAATTATTGATTTTTGACTTATTGATAAATTGTGCTCGATAAAATTGAATTGTGTTAGATGAAATTAAATTGTGTATGATATAATCACATAAAATGAGTTATATTATATAAGATGGACATATGTATTGTATAATGAAATTATTTGTTCTTTATTTTGATATATGTCTTCATTTATTTTTATAAATAAATGGAAGGAAGTTCAATTACTCATGATCAAATTGCTTCAGGAAGATACAACGATCCAACTTAGGATCATGTTACATTGGTCCCCGATATGAAGAACCGTACTATTTGCTTGTTTTATAACAAGCATTTGAAAGGTGGAGGAATCACTCGATTAAAGAAGCATTTAGCTGTGGTTAAAGGAGATGTGGAACCCTGGAAAAAAGTAAGTCATGATGTGAAGTGGCAAATGAAAACTTTGTTTGAAGAATATCAACACGAGAAAGATAGAAGGGAGAGATTAAATTTTGAAATTGGTAGTGGAAGTTTGTTTGCTAGTTTTTATGATGATAGTGGAAATGTTGAAGATGGTAGTGGTAGTGATAGTGTTCCTTCCCAGCAAGAGGTGAATGTTACACCTGGACCTGATGTTAGGAAAAGAAAAAGGCAAATGACAAACATTTTTGCACCACGAACATCTCCTGGAGCTCAGTCTTCAATTTGTAGTGCCATGCAATCAAGAGATGAGATTCACAATGTAGAAATAGCAATGACTAGATGGTGGTATGATACAAATGCAACATTTAATGCTTCCTAATTTTAATTTTATCATCCTATAGTGGATACTATGGCCTCTTATGGTCCAAGATACAAAGCTCATTCTATTGATGAATACAAAGGTAAACTTTTTAGCTGCTTAGTTTCTAACATTAAAAGTTATTTGAAAGAAAGAAGAATGAATTGGGCTACTTATAGGTGTTCAATCATATGTGATGGTTAGACAAATAAAAAAACATGAGCTTATTATTAATTTTCTGGTTTAATATGCAAAGGACTCAATGTTTTTTAAGTTTGTTGATGCATCTGTCCTTGTTAGGAATACTGATACTTTATTTAAGATATTCGATAAAGTTGTAAATGAAATGGGGCCAGAAAATATTGTTCAGTTCATTGCTGACAATGATTCCGCCTATAAAGCATCGAGAAGAAGGTTACAGAATAAATATAATTCTTTTTTTATTCCTTGTGCTACATATTACATTGACTTAATGCTGAAAAATATAGGGGATGCTAGGTATTTTTCTATTATTGATGAGATTATGCAAAAAGCCAAAAAGGTGACCAAGTTTATCTATAATCGTGCATGGACGTTAAATTTAATAAGAAAGGATTTTACCAATAGTAGGAATTTGTATCGTCCTGGTGTAACAAGATTTGCAATGAATTTCTTATCATTTTAGTGTTTTGTTATGATGAAGAAAAAGTTGAGACGAATGTTTACAAGTGATAAGTAGGTTACATCTCAGCATGTTAGGTCTAATATTGGATTGGAGGTTTCCAGAATTATACTTGAAGACGTTGAATTTTGGTCCCAATGCTAATTTGTTATCCGATTTTATGAGCTTTTGGTGAGGGTGTTTAGTTTAGCTGATAGTGATGAAAATGCAATAATAAGTATTTTTTTGATGCCATGGAGAGGGCAAAGGAAACAATTAAGGCCAATATGAAAAATAAGTCTTTTTTTGTACATACCTCATCTTGCAGTCATCGATGACAGATGGGAAAGGCAACTTTAATCTCCGTTGTTTGCAGCTGGGGCGCTTTTGAGACCTATTGTATATTTCAGACTAGGTTTTACAAAGAAAGCTGAAGTTAATAGGGGGAATGTTATTAACTATTACAATAGTTGTTGCCAATGAGATGGTGTAAGATCTCCTAAGCCCATAAATAAAGCTTTATAAGCTGTCTTCTAAGGATTTTAGGCTACCAATTGTTATTCGATAAAGAGCAAAACTTTCTTTAAGTATTAGCTTTTTCCCTTTTCTTACTTGTTGGAAATTAATTATCATTTTATTTTTGTATAACATTACTTTTGTTGTCTTACAATTTATAGTTTTTTAGTGGGATCAATTCGAAACTGGTGTGCCAGAATTACAAAGGTTTACAATTCAAATTTTAAGTTAATGTATGAGTGCAACAGGTTGTGAAAATAACTGGAACACATTTGAATTCATCCATTTTAAGAAAAAGAATATATTAGAGCACAAGAGATTAGATGACTTGGTCTTCATTCGTTACAATTTAAAACTTCGGAAAAGGTATGTTATTATCTTTATTAATTTAGATATAATTTCTTATAATTTTTAATAATTAAATTTTATTGGTTACTATGATTTTTAATAGAACAAGTAGTTCAGTTGATCCAATTTGCATTGATAATATTGATATTTTAACAGATTGGGTTTCTTAGGAACTAGGTTTGGTAGATGTGTGTGAGTTGGAAGATAATATTGGATAGGAAAGCATTGACATGTCATTTGGTGCATTGAATATGAATTATGATGATGAGGCTCCTCCAAACGATAAAGATTTTGTACCAAATAATAATTGGAGGCAATACAGTTATAACGAGTATTCCCTCGTAGATGATTGAATGAAGTTTCAGGTTTTTGTTTCTTCTCTTCTTTTAACTTTACTTTTTTTTATGTATATGTTAAATTCTATATATGCAACGAAATTGTAAACAATTTTATTTCAAGTTTCACTTCTACTTGGTTGTTTCCTTATCATGAACTTTTCATGCAAATTGTAATAGTTAGCGAGTTAAGGATATTTATTGTTCTTTTTATTTAATATTTTGATGTAATTATTATTTATTATATGATGAAATTGTAATATTTTAAATACTTTTTGTTGTTCTTAATTTTATATTTGTATGGTGATTGTCTTTTTTATATTAATTGTAGTTATTATTTATATGTGAAATATCTGAAAATGATTGTTAATAAAAATAATTAAATTGTTGTTATTTTAAATTTTATTGTTATAATTTTTGGAGACAAAGTTGATGTAAAATTATAAAGTATACAGTACAATATACTAATGGATTATTTTGCAATCTTTCAAAAAATTCAGGGACTATTTCATAAATTTAAAAACTGCCCAAAATGGTACCCGATATTATTACAGTACTATACCAGAACTCAATCCGATATCAGGACCAGTACGGTATTTATAATATTGATTGTAATTAGTTCCTGTATGATTTGAACTAACAACTTTTGTTCTCGCCTCTTAGACTCCTGAAATCCTAGCCGCACCTGGGAGATCTCGCACTTTGTCGCAATTAGGAGATCTCCACCTCACCCAACTAGTTCGTTGCTCCACCTAGGGGGCAACTTTGGAGAGGTGAGTTGAGATTGAGTGATTGGGTTGAATTTTTTAGATTCAATTAGAGAGACAGAGGCGAGCGTCGGGAAGGAGAAGAGGTGAGATGTAGTGACGGAGAGACACTCTCAGTCGCGATACAGACTGGCAAGAGGAGAGACACTCCTTAGGCGCGAAACTGGTGAGGTAAGTTAAGATTGTGAGATTTAGCTAGATTTTTAAAATTCAACAGAAGAGGCAGAGTGGCTAGGCCACAACATTATTCTTCTTCTTTAAATATTGAGATTTCAACTGGGTGAAGGCCTTCCAAGGCCTAGTTAATGGAGGAAGGGGGCTTCCACCCCTCCTTTAACTTCTGAGGAATACCCAGCATTATCGGCTGGGGTCAAAAGGAAAAAAGTTACAACTACTCCAATTGAAGCAGCTGGCGAAGAGGATAATAAACAGGAACCAACCCAAAATCTAGTAGCCTAACAAAGACAATTGCACATTCATCCTAAAACAGTCACACTCAAATACTAACCAAATGTTCTGAAAGACGGAGTTTTATCTCCTCCTAAAGATCTACTTCAAGCAAGAGCACAAGCATGGTCGTCATCTTTAGTGGCTTTTTTTGGAGTAAATGCCCAACATTTCTAATAGCTCATGTTTGGGCTGCAACAAAGTGGGGAAATAAGGGCCTCGAGAGAACAATGCTCACGGAGGATGGTGATTTTCTCTTTAAATTCTCATATGAGTAAAACCTGGATGAAATTTTGGAGTTGGGACCTTGGCATATAGGAGGCCAACCTATGCTTTTACAAAAATGGAAGCTTGACCTAGATTGTGACAGAGGAAGCATAGGTGTATTCCCCATCTGGGTTAATTTTCATAATATTCCTTTAGAATGCTAGAAAATAGAAGGCATCAGTTATCAAGCAAGCTCATTAGGCAAACTATTATGCGTGGACACCCAAACGGAAAATATGGAGAGGATTTGCTTTGCTAAAATTTGTATTGAAGTAAGTAAAAATGTTGATCTGTCAGATAAGTTACCTATCCTAAAGTTGGGAGAAGATGGTGAATTCAAGAGAGTTGAAGTACCTATTTCATACTCATGGAAGCTTAGTTTAACCAAAAAAAGTTGGAAGCCCACTGGTAAAACTTTCAAAATTGGATGGGATGATGAATTGATTGGAAACTCTACTATTGATGTTGAAACACAAAATCAAGCAAGAGACTTGGGTGAACCTATTAAAGGAAATCATTCAATATCCACTGAAGGCCAAAGTAGCAATTTTAATGAAGACCAAACCATTCCTGAGGTAGCTGCGAGGCATAATATTTTGAGAGAACACAATCAATTAGAAAATGTCAATTTAAATGTAATCAATAGCAATACAGGAGGGCAAAATGAAATAGCTCAAAACAATGTTAGACCAAAAACTCCTGATGAAGTAGATGCACTATCAATAGATGAAGAGAAATAAGGTGAATCTGGTTTATTGGATAATGATCCAAGAAGCAACCTACTATTGATACAACCAGAGAATGACATATTTGTTGAGATAGTAGAAAGGTTTCATTAGAGTTCTTCTAACTTCAAAAGAAGATCATCTAGGAGGAAAACTAAAAAGAAGAGGTATTCCCCTTAATGACCACTCTAATACGACATATAAGAAGATTAAATGACACTCAGGTAAGGATCAAAAAACTACTAGATGCTATACTCAATTGATGTACTCTACCTTTGTAACTATTAGAGGATGTTGATTTTGTTGGTAGATTCAGTGACTCATAGTAATGATGTTTTGTAGCTTTTGCTAGTATCAGTACAATTCCTTTCATTTTAAAAAAAATGATTGTAAAGAATAAGCCTAGGGTGCAAGGTTTCAAGTTATGGATAAGGCTTTGTGAATAGCGGTTTAAGGTGTGATTTTTTTGTGATTACTGGATATAGGGATGATTCCTTTTATTTCTCTTATATCTTTGCAATAATTGTCTCACTTGTTCTCTTAATATAAAAATTTTAATTATTTGATCGACAAGTTGTTCAAGAATGTGATAAGCTTCTAGGGTGTTGGTTGTTCTAGTGCAATTGCAAGATGGATTGCTTTCATTAGTGGTTAGGTCGGCTGTGCTAGGCCCAGGCCTAGGTCCACATGTCCACGGCTCATTCGCAGGTGTTAGTCTCCCATACAAACGTAAAGACTTACGTAAAGACCTAAACCTAGCAGTTATTCCATATTTAAGGTACTATTTGGCCATGATACAGGTACGACATTACAACCCTAGTTTTCTCTGTTCTCAGCGACCAAAACCTCCTCAAAAAGACTAACTTGAGCGTCGGAGGGGCCTGCCAGCAATCAACCCCCGGCGTGCCTTATTTGTTTTGCAGATATTCAGCAGCCAAAGTCACACAGAATCATAGATCCGAATAGCAACGTCCAGCCCCAGCAGATTCAGGCAGAACTAGTTGGCGCCCATCGTGGGGCCCGACATCAGGGCACCACGTTCAGAAACACACAGGTCAGTCAGGAGGCGGCATCCAATCCTGATATAGCCGCCGTCACGGCTCTTGCGCTACAATGGATGGGTTTGCAGTTACCCGTCACCACATCACGAGTCCCGCACTCAATCTTCGCACCCGGACGATCCACCACAATTTCAGAACCAAGATCAAGAAGAACAGAGCGTAGCCCTAGAGGACAACGCCGAAGCTAATTCGCACCCTAATTCCCAACCCCCCTGGACGCAAATCCTCCTGCACCACAACACACACCCCTCACCCGAAGATAGATAGAGGAAGCGGCTGATCTGTTGATTCGCCAAGTCCTACAGTCTCAGCCGGAACAACAGCAGACCCCTGTTCGGTAGATTGGTGAGATGGCCGACCGTTATCCTGCTGAAGTCCTAGAAAATACTGATCGAGATAATGAGGGTAGGACCGATTGGTCCGACAACTGGCGACGGTCTTGGAGGCAACAAGACAAGAACGGTGAGGGGAGGCAGAACAAAAATGTTGGCGACCGACGTGACACGAGGAAACGGTCCAGGTCGAGGGATGATAGAAATGTCGAACGACAAGATGACCGACCGGTTAGGGTCGTCAACACGATTTTTGGGGGCAATGCAGCAAGAGGGTCGACCTATAAAGGTAGAAAGAGGCATGCCAAGCAGGACACTGAAGACTCGTCGGTAAAAAAAAGAAGCAAAACGATGAGGTAATCTCGTTTGACGAGTCTGATCTGGATGGAGTTAGCTGTCCACATGATGATGCGTTGGTAGTTAACTTGAACATGGATGGCAATGA
>JANZLH020000060.1:638460-652945 GCA_026770325.2 Erythroxylum fimbriatum
CACGTGGTCTCTTTGGTCCCATATGAATGAATGAAATATAATATGTATCGAATTCTGAACAAATATAACTATCTTAAAGCAATCGTTGACAGAAGTTATTTACATATAAGCCAAGTAAGCATTGAAAGGCATAATGTATTCGGTACAACAAATAGTCTATTACAAACACAAGTTAATTGCTATCAGAACATAAATGTAAATTACGATCATCTTCCTCATCGGACGAATAAGAATCAAACTCTGCCTCTTCTTCAGATCCATTGTTACCCTCGGTAGACTCAGCAGATGAAATGTCAACATATGCGTTAGAAGGATCGTGCAAAGGTTCTGTCTCTTCGTAAATTACTGTTGCATTGATAGAAGCCACGTCTGCCTGATACGCTTCACTGTCATTTCTTTGCTCTCCGTGTGTATGTGATTCAAAAACTCCCCTAGGTTTAACTAGGCAAACCGCCAACCAATCCGCCTTATCACGTCGTGTGCTTGGACAAGGGACATAACACACCTGTCTTGCCTGCATAGCCAAGATGAAAGGTTCAAACTGTCTCAATCGTCTGCGGTAGTTGATTTCAGTCAGATATCCGTCGCTATTATTAACCGCGAAAGTTTCCCTCCAACTTTCGCTACGGATTTCTTAACCGTCGTAATGTTTTTCTTCTTCACCGACGGATGAAGTGATACCGCGCCATTTACATGCCATTCATGGTCCGTCGGTAAAATACCGTCAGTGATGACAATTTTTCTTGTAGTGCTAGCAGGGATGGACAACACATGGCCGAATTGGTGAAGAGCATTCATGAGAAAGCAAGGCAGCAAATAGAGAAGCGAAATGAAGGAAATACGCACAGGGCTAATCAGGGGCGCAAGTTGTTGAGGTTTGAGCCTGGAGATTGGATTTGGGTGCATTTTAGGAAGGAGAGGTTTCCTAAGCAAAGAAAATCCAAATTGGATCCTAGAGGCAATGGGCCATTCCAAGTGCTTGAGAGAATTAATGATAATGCCTACAGGATTGATTTGCCAGGTGAGTATCAAGTGTCCGCTACTTTTAATGTTGCTGATCTCTCTCCCTTTAATAATGTAGGGTCTAATTCGAGGACGAATCCTTTTGAAGAGGGAGGGGATGATACAACCAGCCTTCACAATGGAGTTTCACGTCTTACACATCAACCTGACAAGCTACACATGCCAAGTGGTTCAATTACAATGCAACAAGCTTCAAGGCTTAAACATATGCCAAGTGGTCCAATTACAACGCAACAAGCTTCAAGGCTTAAATAAGCAATGCAAGATTTTATCCAAGCTCAAATCACAAGTCAAGTACATGAGGATGCTGAAACATCTATAGAGGAACACTAAGGCTTCAAGCTTGTGACTTTATTAGAGGAGGCGTTGGAAGAGGCTAGCATTTAGCCATTTAGGCCCATTTTTTATAATTTGGGCTTATTATTTATTATCTCTTATTTTAGGCCCAAGGACTTATTTATGGTCTGTTCTTTAAGATAGTAGCATTTGCTTTGTTTGTCTGGGTTATTTTGAGACTTATTTATTTTAATGTGTTTAGCTCATTCTTAAAAGGACTTGGATCAGATTATGTTCAATGGGCTTTATGCTCCTAGATTTGTTAGGATTAGCCTAGTTTTCATTAAATGGGCTTGCAAACTCATTCCTATTAAGGTTGGGACTTGGTCAAGGTATTTATACCTTATTATAGCCTTGTAACCCTACATTTGTATGATTAATAAAATTTCAGAAGTGAGTTCTTCAAGGGAGACATGAATGTCTTCATGGTTACTTCAAGAAATTAATTTGCATCAATAAATAAGTACTTGTAACGTAAATTGATTTCTGATTTCTTTAAGATTGAGTCTCAAACTTATAATTTAGGGTTTGATCTAGCATGTTCTTAGAATAAAAAAATTAGAGTTTTGATTCAATATGATTATGAGGTTTCAAGAACTTTGTTTTCTTGAAATTTCCGTATCACCCGATATGTAGATACCATAGCTACATCTCAATAAAATTGAGGATGCAATTTGGTGAGGGCAGGAAGATAATTAAATACTAAGGAATTGGTTTTTAGTGGATTCTTGACCTTTTAAGATGAGAACAGGGTTTGATTGATTAGACATTGGAAAGCCATTAAATCAAAGGTTAACGTCAGCCATCTGAGCGTTATCTTTCGGATGATTGGTCGATCAGGTAAAGGGCAAGTTCAAAACTTTTTAGCAGTTTTCTTAAAAATGTCAATGATTAGCTCTGATTGTGTGGCTAGCAAGCTTGCAATGATCTCTTACGAAGAAACATAGATATAATTGTTCAAATTGGATAAGGTTCATAGACATCAGACAATCGAGTATAATTGATTTGGCCCTGCCCTTGTCGTCTTTGCGAATAGTCGGAGTTCTGAATGCTTGTTTCTTCCAGGTGAAAATCTTGAAAAGAAAACGCAGTCACATGCTAACTAATCTTTGCTACCTGTACCAGGCTTTGATACCTAAAGCTCAAATAAAATCTACCAGAACTTCCAGGCAACAGACCATTTACTTCCATACATATTCCTATCAAACAACGCGTCCAAAGTTCAAATGTATAAACATTACATAGATTAAAAATCGTGCCGAGAGATATTCTTCCCATGTAATTTTCCTACCAAAAAAATCAAGGCTATTGTACTGATAACCTTGTAGCCATCGCAAAAACATATAACGTACCCAACTGACGAGTAAGCAGTAGTCGAGAGTCAACACAAAGAAACAAGAGTTGTCCGGTCCCTTAAGGCAGTGGAACCAAATTTTGCGTTGTTGAAAAGCAAATAAGTAAAACTTTGGACAGTGAATAACAGGGAATTGCTGAAGAGAGGACGTCGCGATCATAAACAAGCATAGACACCGTTCATTACATGACAGAATCCCATGGAGACAAATTTGAGCCCCGACACATATTTAATGCAAAACAAGCCCACAGCTTGTGAGATAGGACCCAACTCTGTCAGGAAAAAATGAAATTTTCCATTATTGAGAATGAAGTAACCTTCAATACCCTACATGCGCGCGTTTGCGTTGCGTCTTCTACAGAGGACGCTCTAGCTAGTTCTGTGGGATAAATAACAAGATAGAAAAAGGATTGATTGGATGAACTCCGATTTATGCTTTCTTGCAAGTTGCTTTAAGGGTTTTGATACACCTATATCAAGATCTTCCATCACTTCCTCTCCATAGCTAAGAATTTATATGTAGAGATGTAAATAATGTTGCAGAATGCAATTACTGAAATAAGAGTAAAAAAACAAGTGAGAAAACCTTGCTGGTGTAAGGAAGGGTCGGAATTCTACCGCATTAATGCCAAAATGCGTTTCAATTATAAATAGCCATCCAAATTTGGCTTCTTCTGTTTGTCCAGCATTTTATAGTATGACAGGTGATGAGAAAGTGATTTCTTTTTTACCTTAGCGTTATTACATGAAACTTTTGCCGGCATTCACTTGGCTTAGCATTGTAAGATGGAGAATGAAAAAAAGTCTGTTATGGTTACAAGAGAAAATGGCAGTCACGAGCCAGAATAAGAGCACACACCTGAAAACAAGAAGGCATATCTGCACGGAAAAAACTGATAAAATAAGTTGTTGTAAGATACCCTGCATGCAGTGGGTCGACATGGAATCCGGTGACTTGAGCAACATGTCAGCTATTCAATGCGAATAGTAGAACTTGACAAATTTTAAGGACGCTTACTCAACCCCACTTTTCAAATGATGTAAAAATGGACCCTTTGGTTTTTGATATACAGAATCGACTAATCCAGTTTAAGAGTACATGTGACCCCGCAAGGAGGGAGAAATCACGTTTTGTTACCTAAAATATTTGGAAGGCTTAAAATGACATTCGAAATTTTGTGATCTTAAGTTCAATATTAATGTAAATAAAACAAAGTATTAAAAGAGCATAACACTTGTCAATTGATTTGTTAATTTAAAGTACATGTGTAAATTCAACTAGAAGACAGAATAACTCCTTTTCTGGAAGCAATATTGGTCTCTCCATTACAAGTCACTTCTATTTTATGGTACGTGTATATGTCAATTGCAGCATCTGGTAAGCCTCACTTTAAGTTAGATTATAGCCCGTTTGTCTAGAATTTTTGTTTTTCTTTTTAGACAAACAAAACCTGTCAAAAACTTTTATTTGCTTTAATATGAGTGAAACAGTGTGGATAAGAACAGGGGGGGAAAAAAAGGAATGATAAGGGAGAGAGTGTGAAGGTGCAGGGGCAGGAGGTTGGGGAAGACAGACGTATATGATTAGAAGGGTTGACACAAGCCATAGAATCACTTTCCAAAGCCTTTCTAATCTTTGGTTGTACTCTTGAAGATTAGTCCCCACAACTGTCTGTCCCCGCTGCCGGACAAAACTGCCAAAGCCAATAATGCTGCTTCCGACCTTGTAAAACACATCCCTCCTCTCTGGTCACCAACCCCTTTTACCTGTCTCTCATACCATTCTCTTCATTTCTTACCAAGTTCCCTTCTTTTTTCTTCAATCTTCAATTTGTTAGTTACTTTTATCCTTCTCAGTTTCTGTACTCCATCTTCTTTCTTGGGCTCCATTTCTCTGAACTGTTTGGTTACTTTCTCTCATACCTGTGGTGGTCCTTTTCAAAGCATTTAAATATTATTCCATTCGAGATCCTACATTTACATTTATGGAATCAGAAACCGAGGGAACATATGCTTTGATTGTCCGTGTATATATTGGGGGTCTATCTCCTTCTGCATCTTTGGGTGTTACATTTATTACTCACGAGTTGGTAGAATCCCTAATAGAATGCTGTTGATAACCCAGTGAAAAAGAAAGGGAATTTAATTTAAGGCTTCGGGTTTGCCTTTGCCTCTCTCACATTCACTCCCTACTACTACTTCTGCTACTGCTGCTCGGCTGTAATGGAGAGGCTTCAAGGACACATTAATTCCTGCGTATGTTTCTTTGCTCATTTTTAGTACCTCTGTCTCTCTCTCTCTTTCCATAATATTCCTCAAGTAGAATCAATTAAATGGACTGCATTTACTTCTTCTCCAGTGTTTGCATTCAATGCATTTGTGTTGTATTTCTGTAAATGATAACATCTGCAACTGCTGTTTCTTCTCTTCAACATTCCATTCTCATTCTATTTTTGTTCTCTTCTTCTCTTCTGAGACTTAACTATTTGTCCTATCTATGACCAGCATTTTTCCCTTTGCTTCTCTTGAGAGTTTATGAGTTAGCCAACAATATGTTAGTAGGTGAGGAATTTCCATCGTTGCCTTCCTTTCTTCAATATTCCTTAATCTTCTGTGTGTTTTTCTTCTATCGCAGTTCTTAGGGGAGCTACTGGATGAGGGGGGTTTAGATCAATGCTTTGTGAATTCAAGTTTGAGATTTGAAGAACAAGATGAAGGGCAAAGGTTGTCAATACCAAGCCTAGAAGACAAAGTGCCTTTTCTCCAAATGCTTCAAAGTGTAGAAGCACCTCCATCTTTTTCCTTCAAAGAGCCAAACTTTCAGACCTTATTGAAACTGCAACATCTCAAAAACCCATGGGACGTGGTAAACCAAGCTCAAGCATTAGAGCCCGAAAGTTGTGTCACTCATGAAATGCTTGATTTATATTCACCTGTCAAATCAGAAACCAAAGACCTTCAAAACCCACAATTTAATTCTTGCATGGAAGGTGTAAGTTCTGAGCTTCAGGAATTGAACTCAACAGAACGAGAAGGCAACTCTGGCTCTACTTTTCCATGTACTACTAAGCACACCATGGTTAACGAAACCCAATTCTTTAAATCTTCTCCAATAGTCACCAAAGAGCTGAAAAAACGGAAACGAACGAGGCCTGTCAAGAACAAAGAAGAAGTAGAGAGCCAACGAATGACCCACATTGCTGTTGAACGCAACCGCCGCCGACAGATGAACGACCACCTAAATTCTCTTCGTTCTCTCATGCCCCCCTCCTACGTTCAGAGGGTGAGTATATATACTCTCCATTTTCTCAAACTTTGAAAAAGGTGCTAACTTTCTTTCTTTGTCATGCTCGGAAAGGGTGACCAAGCATCCATTATAGGAGGTGCAATAGACTTTGTGAAGGAACTAGAGCAGCTACTACAATCTCTTCAGGCACAAAAGCGTACGCGAAAAACAGAAACAGCAACAGGCCCTTCGTCGGAAGGTTTGTTTACTCCGCATTCGGACAGCAATATACAGACGGAGGTTGGCCATTATGAGGAAGAAGCAGAAGAGATTAAGAAACTGGAGGCGGCTGAGATAGAAGTGACCATCATACAGAACCATGTCAATTTGAAGGTTCAGTGCAAAAGAAGACAGGGGCAGTTGTTGAGGGCCATCATTGCCATAGAAGATTTAAGGCTTACAATTCTGCACCTTAATATCACTTCTTCTCAAAACACGGTTCTTTATTCGTTCAATCTTAAGGTATGCATAATGCACTACTAATTTACTACTCTTGTTTATTGGTTTGACTGTTTGGTCAACCATAATTTGAATCCCTCATTATAGTCCACTAACAGTTTTTGGAAGTGTCTTTTTTCAATATTTTCACTTCCTTTCCTTCCCTATTTCTTAAAGTTAAGAGTCTCTTTGAACAGTTTCAAAATCTTGTCTTCATGTCTTTTCGTTGGTGCAATTTTGGTATGGTTATGGCAGATAGAAGATGATTGTAAGGTGGCATCAGCGGATGAAGTAGCATCAGCAGTTCATCAGATATTCAACATCGCAAACGTTAGCTGATTGATCTACCATTTTAAGAAGCAGCAGCAGCTAACTAGCTAGCTTGCTTGCTTTATACTACTCCTGTCATTTTACAGAATCTCCATTCTCAAACATGCAAAACAGGAGAAAAGATACGAGAAATGCAAGTGGGGTTCTGAGCATGGCAGACCGGGAACATAGAGGAGGTACCAGCACTAGCCATTATCAATAACCCTAAGCTTCTTTTCAACCAAGGAGGTCACTGCAATTCACAGTGGTGGTAGTGGTACAGAGCAGATGATGTGGATGTGTTTATAAACTTGGAAAAAGTAGCCAAATGTTTGTTTACTAGCTTGGTGTGTTCGGAGATGAATGTAAGTTTGGGTATTGGGGTTTGTGCATTATGTGTTGGGGGTTGTGAGTGTGAGTGGGGTCTAGTCTGCATGGTCAAGGAGGGTGGGGGGCTAGAGTTTGAACTTTGGAATGGGGGAGTTTTTACTTTATGATATCTATGGCACTGTAAGATCTCTCTTCTCATCATGAAAATTGCCAATGAAGCTTCTCCTTTTATATTGACTTCGGATATGTCCCGTCCGGGCTGCTCGTGTAGTTACGCATGTTTCAACCTTCTTTGCCTTTCTCTTTTCCGTACCCTTCTCCTTCCTTTTCAGCTTCTGTTGGCTCAAGTACACAGAACTTATATTATTCTACCTACTTTATGGGTTCCTGGAAAACCGTTCATGGATTATATTAGACGGAGATTATTTACTGTACTGAAAGATTTCCATTAAGTTTTATACTGAATCGTCTCTTGAAAATCTGCAAAAACAAGCATGAGATCAATAGTTGAAGTTGGCATGGGAAGTCCTAGTAGACTGAGTGGGGTTATTGTCACGAGAATAACCATTGTTGGTTTAAGTTCAAGCCCGAAGAACAAAAGTGTATTTGCTTATATTTGTTCTGAAACGATAACTGGATTAAGTCAGAGGCGTTAAAGAAACCTGGAGTATATGAAACTACATGAACATATGTGTATATTTGTAATAGTATTCCCCGTATATGTGCACAAGCATTTTTGTGTCAAGGAGTTATTATTTCGCAGATTATCCAGAGAATATGACGACGTACAGACTTGCTTTCTTTTTTTGTTTTGAAAAATTAAAACGGATTAAAAAGAATAAGAGTTTAGTAGAACTATTATCCTGCTACCAGCAAAATATCAAATCATAAACTAAACGACATCGTAAAATGTGTATTATCTACCCTCTAATGTATTCTCAAAGTTTCCAAAATAAGTTAAGTAAAAGATCCCCTTTTCAATATTTCACCGGAAGCTTCCTAATTAGGGCTCCAATGTCTCGGTCATCATCATCTCCAGGTGGTTGTGAAAGTAAGATCTTTTTGGTTTGATCCTCGTAACTTCTCTTTTCGTCTTCACTCTCTTTCCCTTCATAGGAAATATAAAGGGTCTTCTTGTGTGTTTGCGTTCTGACTACTATCTCTCTTCTCCCAATTGCAAGTTTTCAGCAGTCGAGGATCTGATGTAACCATCTCATGGATGAGGGCTTCGTAATTTAGAACTCAACTTTAGACTCCTTCAAAACTGTTGTGCGTGTTATAACTGGCTAAATTAGGTTGTGGAACTATTGATCTACATACGGGGTATTTTTGGATTCTCGTTAGAGTCTCCAAGAAATAGCTATTCTCTTGTTGCATTTCTTCTCCAACTAGTTTATGACTAGTTATTCTCTAATATTATTATAGATGATTTCTGTGAGGGCAAGTATGTCTCTTTCCCTTTCAGCAAATCTTTTGTTATTCCTCTCCTGTCAGATCTCCTAAATACATGTTGTAAAGGCTACCATGTAAACATCCTTGTTGTGTTTGGGTGCATGGTTTCCTAATACCTCTTGGATAATGTCATTTAGATTGTTGTGATAGCTATTGAGTGCACATAGAGATGCAACTTGCCTCCATACTTTATTAGAAAGCTCACGGCTAAAAAATAGATGGTCCTTGTCCTCATCATCTAGATTGCAAAGTATACATCTTTTAGAGGAATGGATGAATTTTAGTCTAGACATAGTGCTTAGTCTATCCTTTATGGCTAACCAGCTCAAGAAACTGACATTTGGCTTGATAGCTTGCAAAGTATACATCTTTTAGAGGAATGGAGGAATTTTAGTCTAGACATGGTGCTTAGTCTATCCTTCATGGCTAACCAGCTCAAGAAGCTGGCATTTGGGTTGATAGTATTTCTCCATGTCAACTTACCCTATCCAACTGTAGGTATTGTCCCATACTTCAGTTGTTTTGCTTGCCTATTTGTTATGTCCCTTACAGCTAGTCAATTCCAAAAGTATGTGTCCTCTCCTTCATTGTGGTATCGATACAATGAAGGAGAGGATACATACTTTTAAAGTGTACTAGCTGTAAAGGACATTCGACAAAGCACTGATCTCCTCATAGGAAAGAGCCCAATTACCATTAGCAATTAACTCTTGGACTTTAGCTTTATTTGAAAATCTATCCAGAGTATCCCTAGTGATCGGATGGTAAATTAGAGCTCCTTGACCTATCCAATTGTCATATCATAAGGAAATTCTATCCCCTATCCCTATTCTGCAAGTAATTTGATGTTGTACTTCCTCCCCTAGTCTAAGAATTTGGTTAAAGAACCATGAAAAACTGTCTTTAGGTATGATTGCCCATAGAACTTTCACCCTTCAATATATAGGTATGCACCCATTTAATCCATAATGATTTCTTCTCACATAAAATTCTCCATAATATTTTCAACGGTAAGCATTTGTTGCATTTGCAAATAGACTCCAAGCCTAGTCCTCCATTTGCTTTAGGTTGACAAATTTGAGTCCAATTGACCTTCCCTCTTTCTTCTTTCCCCTTACTCCATAGGAAATGTTTTATCATTTTTTCCACATTTTTGATAAGCCCCTTGGGGAGGAAAATATGAGAACACCAATAGGTATTCATTGACATAATAACCGATTTTAGGAGCTAAAGTTTGCCTCCATAGGATAATGTTTTGTTTGTCCATGAATCTAATTTCCTTTGTATCCTTTCAATAAGGGGTAGGCATTCTCTAAATTAAGTCTTCTCGAAGAGATAGGGGTACCCAAATAAGTGATAGGAGGATCTTGATTACCCATTCCAGTGATAAGAGAAATATCATTAGCTAGGTGTGTAACACTCTTTGATAAGATGATGAAACTTTCTTGAAAATTGATGCTCAAACCCGACATCTCCTTAAAGCTTTGTAAGATATTCATTAGTATCGTAGTTGAGGGGATATCAGCCTTACTAAAAAGGATTAGGTCATTTGCAAAACATAAGCTGGTTAGTGAAAGCAACTTACACTTTCTATGGAACTTGAGTTCTGGAGTCGTAGAGATCTTATATTTTAGCATGAGGATAAGAGTCTCCATGCAGATTAGAAATAGGTAGGGGAAAGAGGATCCTCATGCTTAAGTCCCTTTTTACCTTTAAAAAATTCAATGGGACTCCCATTGATCATAATCCTAAAAAAATCATAGAAATACACTTTTTTTATCTAATTGATAAAAATATGAGGGAAACCCTTAACTTCCATAATCTGTAGTAAGAAACCATAACTAACACTGTCAAATGCCTTATGGAGATCAACTTTTAATGTGTAATTTTAAGGGGATTTTCCTCTTGTGTACTCCTTCAGAAGTTCCTGCAAAATTAGGATGTTGTCCCCAATATTTCGCTTGCTTAAGAATGCTCCTTGATTTTCACTGACGATGTAGTGTAGACAGATTTCAGTTTGTTGGTCAGTATTTTAGCAATAATCCTGTAGCTGAAGTTAGTGCATACGATAGGCCTGAAATCTCTCCATGTAGTAGTGTTATGACTTTTTGGAATTAAGCATAAGGAAATCTTATTGATTTCTTTGAGGATTACTCCTTTTTTGAAAATTCATGCACTGCTTCTTTCGTAATATTCCCTGTTGTATTCCAAGTTTTCTGATAGAAGAGTCCATTTAGTCCATCTGGTCTAGGAGCCTTTGAGCCATTGATTTTAAAAACCACTTCTTCTATCTCTTGATCTGTGACCTGGCTTGTTAAGAGATCCCCTTGATCTTTAGGAATTTTAGGAGAAATAAACTTTGTGAGATCCTTACTGCAAGAACTAGTATTATCTTCAGATCCTATAATCTTTTGGAAGTGTTTCACAGCATCTTGAGCAATTACAGCTTGCTCATTCAAAATCTTCCCTGATTATGTTTTTATCGAGGTGATCCTGTTGACATTTCTCTTAGCCTTAATGGTATTGAAGAAGAATCTAGTGTATCTGTCTCTTTCCCTAATCCAGTTGACTTTGGACCTCTTTCTTAATAAAGAGCAGTGATTATCAATTGCTTGCATGTAGGAATTTAGTGTTTCCTTCTCTCTCTCTCTCCCCCCCCCGCTGCATAATAATCTCATCAGTAGGATTATCAACCAGTGCTTTCTGTAAAAGTGAGAGTCGATGTCTAGCAGTTTCTACCCCTTGCATTATGCTAGAACCTCTACTTCCATTTACTTTCTTCAATTTGTGCTTAATAGCCTTTAGTTTTTGCAAACAGATGAATTATTTAGTACCAGTTACTTCTACCTCCATTCTCTTACTGACTGCTTTTTGGAAACCTTCTACATTGATCAGGAAATTGTTAAACCTGAATGGGTGCTTCAAATAAACCTTTTTTAATAGATTCACCACCTTAATCAGGGTATGGTCCAAGAATCCTAGGTCTAAAAACATGGCTTTACTATTTGGAAAAGTAGTTAACCACTCCACTTTCACCAAAGCCCTATCTAATTTCTTTCTGATGAACCAATTAGAGCTCTGCTTATTGCTCCAAGTAAATCTATGAACTTTATATTTTAAGTCAAAATTTTCCACATCTTTGGTACAATCCAGTAAGTTGGTATTGTAGTTGTGTAAGTTACAGTTTCCTTCAACTTCAGATTGGTATAGAGTAGAGTTTAAATCTCCATTTATGATCCATGGACCACTAGCTATTCTTTTAATTCTCCTCATAGAATCCCATAGGTCCCTTCTTTGAAATGCAGTATTATGACCATAAACAAAGGTGGCCAACACTAAAGTATGCTCCATTGTAAAATTCAATTTTGAATGCATAAATTGCCCCCTGCTTCCAAAACCTCCACTTCTATAAACTCCTCGTCATAGACTATGATGATTCTTCCATACCCATAGTGCTGGTGATTGGATTTTAACTTCCATTGACTCCCAAAATAATGTAATTTATTCAGATTTACTAGTCTAATTTTTGTTTCTAAAAGACAAAATAATTTAGGCTTCTCGTATCGTACAAACTCCTTCAAGGCATTAAGCTTCGAAGGGTTGTTTATTTCTCTAACATTCCAAACTAGAAAGGTCATGTAAAAATAATTTTACCTTTTAAGCTTTTCCTACTGCTTCGATTGCTCTTTCTAATTTGCACTTGTTCTATCTTTTCCCCCTAATTTTTCATATGATGCAATAGATCTGGATGTTGTGGCATATGGGAGGCATCCTATTGTTGAACTCCTTGGGGATTCAACTTTACTTTATATGTAATGCAGTTATATATTTCTGCCCCTCCCTTAGTTTGTTGTGTTGTCATATTTTTTGTTATCAATCGTATCTACTTTGATCTTCAACAATATGCTCAGTTTGATCCCTCTTAGCTACTACCTTCTGGAATCTCCAATTCCTGATCCACCGATATCCTTTTCTGCACTTCAAGCTCTTCAATTTCTATTTTTCCCTTTGAATTATTCTCATCCGATCACATCGATTCTTCATAATCTCCCCTATCAAAGACTTTCCCTGTTGGTTTCCATATTTTCCCCTGAAATTATAGGGAAGGTTTCCAATGATAAGTCACCATAACTTTATCCTTCTTTAGAGAATTTCCATCTGCCAACCTTAAGATGGGAATGCAATCTTTCATCTCCTTTGAAATATCCATGCTTACACATAATCCAGCATAACCAACCTATTCCTCAATGTTGTATTCTCATCCATGCAAACTGGTTTCCCCAAAAAGCCAGCTAACAAGCTCAAACCCTTAGTGGTCCAATGTTTAGTGGAATATTGTGGATGTTCACCGATAGGGGTATGTTCTTAACTCTAATTTTCTCTAATTTCATACCAAGCTACCAATTTTGGAGAAATAATGGAAGCTAAGAGATGTGCCATGGTCCTTCTATAAGGTTCCAATCATACATCTCATACGTAATACATATCAAATATATGTAGCGGAAAATAAAATGGAACCTAAAAAAATAGTTCTACTCATGCATATAGATATAAAAAATAAAAACATGAAATGTAAGATGTTTACATACCTTTCGTCAATCTCCTTCGTTCTTTTATCTTCTCCGCATTGGGTTGTCGTAAACGATAACGATCAATGTAGACCATCTCTAATGAAAGCCCATACGAAGATAGAAGGATGAAACCTCACTAAGAGATGGCTAGAATTCTTTCTTTGTGCTAGAAAAGACAAGAACTCTTGTGAGAGTTAGAGAGAAAAAAAGTGTGTGTGTGTAAGAAAGAACTTTTCTTTCATTTGTGTCTTACACAAGATGCATGAAAATCATCTCTATTTTCTGCACCATTTGGCCTTCCATAACCCTCATCACTAATGGAGAGTTATGGGAAGTTAATGGTCATGAATAACATGCATTAATAGAAGTTATGGGAAGTTAATGACCATGAATAGCATGCATTAATGGAAGTTTTAGGAAGTTAATGACCAAATTGGCAACCAACAACACTTGTTTTTAATCCATTCCATGCAACACTTTCTATCACGATCACATCGCGATACAATCCAGAAACACTCTCTCATATCTTGAATCACCATTCAAGATCATTTTACTCATCTTTCAAATCTCCTACGTGCGTGACCCATTAGGTTCTCGATTATGTTGGTCACTTGAATTAATACTTAATTCAAGTGAGTCAAGAGCGGTATCTAACAACACTTCATGACCCCTAATTGACTAAAAAATTAGTGGCTTGACTACGAACCCTTCCATACGTAATGTTGCCATGCAATTCTTCATTTCACCATCTATACCCCACTTGGTTTAAAGTATGGTCAAAGTGTCAACTCTCACTAGACTGACTACGTTACATCTAGTCCAAGTGATATTAGATCTTGTCTTGAGGATCTCATTACCCTATGTATCATTAAAGACTCTCTTCATGACACATATCTGCTCTGGCCAGAGACTCCCGAGTAATGACTCCGACAAAAGACCATGGGTATCATCTCCTTCTATTAGGAGTAGTGAATCCTTTATTGGCTACTCAGTTACCTCTGAATACCTCAAGCTATACCCAATCACCACCTTATAAGTAACCCCTGAAAGGTACCGATGAATGGAGTCAAAGCACAGGATTAGTATTCGAGATATCCTTGAACACCTCAAGTCAAAAGATACTTGCACCATTGCTATGATGAGACTATTATTGACACTGGAATAGAATATCCATATGATTGTCTTCTAGTAGGTCAATCCAATGTACTTACTACCCTTATTAAGCATCCACATGTAACTCTAAACAACTCATATCCACAGCTTATGAGATCTACTGCTTGATCCAATCAAGGAGTATAACATGTACTAATCTATCCGGATTAATGATATCTCATCTCATTAATCCTATGACTAGGGAAAGTTTAGATACTAACATAATTACACATG
>JANZLH020000060.1:673293-694050 GCA_026770325.2 Erythroxylum fimbriatum
TGAATGTTTGGAAGCTTTGTGTTAAGTGACCGTTTCACCACAACAGCTTCTTCCAAACATTCAGTTAATCTTAAACATGTCCAAGCAGTTCTCCTCGGCAAGCCCTCGGTTCCAGAACTTCCTATAGAACTCGCTATATGCAAATCTCCGGTAGAAAGCAGGATGATGATTATCATCATCTGTCAACGGCGGGGCTGGTCCAATCACAGCATCAGCCGATGGGCAGTAGAATGTTGGAATAGAGATCCTCTCTTTCTCGCTGTTCACGAGGGCTCTATGGAGTACACTTTTGTAACGGTCGTTGCTTATCACCTGTGCAAAACATATCAATTACCTTGCATTGGGTACATTCAATTACTTGAAAACCAATAAGAGGAGGATCACGATAATGTCGTCTATCATTGTAAGTACTGAAGAAAATGGGATACTTAGGTAGGGTGATTTGGTGTTTTTGTAATTACTGAAGTCTCTAAATTATTATCTTTTAAAATATGGAATGATGAATAAAATACTGGTCATATGTAATAATCTGTAAATGATATAATTAAGTAAATTATTTAGTGACTTCACATTTAAAATAAAAATAAATAAATTCAAATAATTGTTTTGAGAATTTAAGCTCAAAGAATTAATGAATTCCAACTAACGGAGAATGAAGGAAATCTACAAGTTTAACCTAAATTTTCAATATTTAAAAAAGTTATTAAAAAGGTTCTAACCAATGTTTTAAAAAATGGATCAGAAGTTAAACTAGTAAGATAAGAAGCTTAAGGTTTAAGAGGTTTAACTGATATTAGACTGTTATAAACCGATTAAAAATTGAATAAAATTAAAGAGTTTAAAAAATGATTGAAGAAAATTATCCCTACTTATCAAAAAATTGAAAGTTTAATTGAAAAAAAGAGTTTTTTTAAATGAAAAAAGAGAGATTGTTAAATAAAAATTTATTTGTTTATTTTTTGTTTACAAAAGCTAATTGATTTATGAAAACTGATTGACTAATTAATAAACTAGTTAGTTTTTAACAACAAAGACTTAAACTAAACCAAATCGAAAAATTAAAAACTAAACCATAATAAAGGTAATTGATTCAAAATTTTCAATATTAAACTAGTTAAATCTATTGGATTTTTAAAACATTAGTTCTAACTATTTGAACCACACAAAAGAGGCAAAGGAAGACCTAAACAATGTAGGATGAGTTGGTGCTGCTAACTCCTATAATCATAAAGACTAAAACATGAATATGAGTATGCTTCAATAACTAGCAACTGCATCAATATTCCTAAAAGCTACCCAACATAAATTAATTATTCTTTACTTAGGGTCCCGAACCAATATTTTTGAGGATGACTTATTATGCATTAGAACTTTGTCAATTCAAGAAATAAAATCACGTCAGTGATAAGTGTTTTCAGCATTGTTTGACAGGGTTTAAATTATCTGATATGCCTGCCGCCCTCTTCTTGATTGTATGGGTTGGTGTCTGTGGTATTTCTTTTATGAGATAGTTTTGTTTCTCTTCATTGTAACCCAAAAAAAAATTTCCCTGATCTTATTATTCTATTTTAATCCTATTTCGCGCTCAATACATAGTAAAAATTATATTATAATATGTGCAAAAATTTACAAAATAACTTTTATATTAAACGCGAAATAGGATTAAAACAGAGAAAATGTTACCTATTCGACATGCATCATGAGTAGTAGAGTCGTATGTCACAAACATTGCGAAGTCTGGTAAGAGACTATGAGTATCATTCATGGAAATGGATGACTTCAGTTTATGACATTTGAGTACTGTAACTGTCAGCGTCTCTATCCTTTGCCACGTAGATTCATGCATGCTCCTCGCTAGCTGTCCTAATACATGCCTTTCAGTTTCCTTAGCGTCATCAAACTTGTCCTGACACCTTCAATAAGGCTGCCGTTACTAGGTCTCTCTCTCCATTATTTTCCAGTTAGAAACTCTTCTTTTAGACCAACTTCATTTGATGGTTCGAAGATTATAGTAATCTTTTGTCACCGAAGGCTGATTAGGCCGGAATTTACATAATTCACGCAGTTCTCTTAAAAAAAAAACAATCAAGACCTCATCTTACGAACAAAGACATGCGCAGTCAAGGACTTGAGATGTAGAATAATCAAACCTGTATTTGATCTCCAATGTTCACAATGAACGTATAAGGAATAGGTTTGACAGGAAGCCATTTGTCGTTGTTGAGCACCTGCAAACCTGGTACATCATCCTGAAGCAGTAGCGTAATTGCATTAGGATCGGTGTGCCCTGGTAATCCATAAGTGAGCTCAGGCTGCGGACATGGAGGGTAGTAGTTGACAGCCATATGTTGTCCATGCTTTCCCAGCACTGTATTTATGTAATCCCTTTCTAGGCCCAGACTCTCTGATATTGCGTCAAGCAGTGTCAGAGCTAATTCTCTAGCATTCCTGCAGTACTCAGCTGCAACCTCTCTGCAACTCGAAATTTTGCAAAGTAACAGAAGTAAAAGGGAAACATAATTGTCGATCAACAGTATGCTTTTGATTGAAAAAATATTAAGTATCACATCGGAAAAGTTGATTCCCCGGTGCATGAAAACGGTTAATTACCTGAAAGACGGAGGGTTGATAGGCCACTGGTGTATATAGTCCTCTAAAGGGTGGCAAAAAAGCCTTAGGTAATCTCTCCAGTTCGAAACTTGTTCTGAGTTCATATTGAAGCTGGAAGCGAGTCTCACCGCCTTCATAGGATCATTTGAGTGAATCTTTAACCTTTCACTCTCTGGCAACTGAAAAAACTCCCTAGATTCACGAACCATAGCATCAATCACCATTGAAGAAACTCCATGGTTTTTAACCTTCAGAAAGTGTTCGCGGACATCAGGATCACAGCTCTGTAAAAGCGAAGTGAAAATAACCCAAACAAGAAAAAGCAGCAGTAAGTATGGAGCTAGATTACCTGGAAGAAACCATAATCTTTACAAGCTTGGCCAATCTCTTTGATAACGATGGGGCGATTAGGACCAGGAAGGTCTTGTAGATCAATGACAGGAATAGAACTATCATCCAAGGTCGACCAGAACTCGCTAAGATTAGGTCGATCAGATGTGGGTCGGATGTACTTCGCCGGAACGTGACTCACACTAGAGGCGAGGTCTGCGACAAATGCCTTGGAATTAGCCATTCAAAATGCTTTGTAATTGAGTTTGTCTGTGCTTTCTGGTCTATCAATTTGCCAGGTGGGGTGGGTTTATATAAACTTGTTTTTCACTAAAATTTGCTTTTCTTCTTGTCTGCATCTGCATCGAGTAAGTTTAAGTGAATAGAACGAAATTGATTTTTTCCTGGATATGTACAGTTACATAACATACGTCTATGCAACCATTTCATACCATTAGTCACTTGGTAACTACTATACTCAATGTTTTAAGAATAGCGTTCTTAGCGTTTTGATGAATGGGAATAATTGTTCGTATTCACGCTAAAGTTTTTAACTATAGATTTACATTCTAGACTGCATAAATAAATGGTTATAGATAATATGAACATCATTGTGAATATCATAATTCAATTGTGACAATAACTTGAACTATAATATAGTTTTGGCAATAATTACAAAGACTAGCAAATAATAAACTTATTTTTGGTTTTTATATGAAACAACTATCCATCGTCAACATAAACACTGAAGATTAACTTGCCCGCAGTCGGCCGAAGACCCACTCACCTTGAGCACCACAATCTAGAAGTCCAGACCTGTTCTTCCATTAATTTACACTAATATGAGATTGGATGAAATTAACTTCTCTACTTTTGAATACCCTTTTCTTTTAAAAGAAACTTTAAAATTAATATATATTATAAAAAAATAAGTAGAAACGATAAGAGATTTTGTATCGAAATAACGAGGATGTGGACGAATTTTAAGAGAATTCGAAAATAGTAGAACAATGGGTGGAAAGGACTCGTTATTCTTTGCATACAAAGGACACTCCTCAACTTTTGGCCCATTGTCCTGATAACTATGCCCAGTTTTCACACTCCAGGAAAAATTCTCACGTCTTTGTTCATTTATCATTCCAAAAGAATTAGAACACGAATCTTACTAAGGCTAATCAAAAAGGGGAATTGAGTGTAAAATTTCTTCTGTTAAACTAGCAAGGCATTTTTTTATAATCAACTTTGGACAAAAGTTGAATTCTTCGCATGTAGGAGGCTTCAAGTGGTGATGATTTATTTGTCTGCCGCAGACGTAGGTCCTTCGGTTGAAAAGAAACACCAAAATATGTTGACTAACCAAAATATCAGGAATGGTGTATAATTGACGGTAAGAGTTCCACTTAGCGCAAAAAGAAAAAAGAAGTTTTGATTCACCCAAGTAAGCAACCTTAATTTGATACTGAGTAGTTCTCGTAAAGTTTCTTAACTAAAAGCTCAGTCCTATCTGTACTGTTTCAGATACTATTTAATACGTAGAACATATATTAAAAAAAAATTGATGATTATATTCCAAAGTAAATGAGTTCGAATCTTTCTGTCTAACGTTACTAAAAAAAACGTTCACTTACAACATTGCTTACGTTAATTTTAGTCTAGATGGCAATTTGGTTGAGGTCACAGCACCTTCCGTCATGAAACCGAGTGACATTGTAACGCGTACACTTGTCTACCTTTAACTTCCCTAGATTGACCTAATCAGGGTTACCGTATTTACATATGATTGGTTGCTACCATTGACCTAAGTTTTGGTTGACCACTTCCCTTTTAATTTTTAAAGATACAAATTTATCCGATCATGGGTTTTACGAATAAAAGATTTTTTTTTGAAATTTTATTATAATATTAAAAATGATTTTACTAAATTGTTTTAAATATCAAATCAACTATACAAACTTTATCGTATATTATATATTTTTTGTTAAAATAATATTATAATTTTATTTTGACATCTGATAAATAAGATCGCGTCTTTAAACCAAACTTTATCACATAGTGTATAGTTTTTGTTAAAATAATATTATAATGTTATTTTAGTATTTTTATAATATTATAAATTGGTTAGGTTGGCTGTGCTAGGCCCAGGCCTATTTTCACACATCCACGGCCCGTTCGATCCATCAGGTGTTAGACTCCCATGCAAACACAAAGATCTACCTAAACCTAGCATCCACGGCATATATAAGGTACTATTCTACCATGATTCAGGTACGAGACATAAAACCCCATTTCTCTCCGTTTACAATAGCCGAAAATCCTTACAAAAAGACTAACTTGAGCGTCGGAAGGGCCTACCGGGAACCAACTCCCGGCGTGCCTTTATTGTTTTGCAGGTATTCTGTAGCGGAAATCAATCAGAATCATGGATCCGAACAATAACGTTCAACCCAGCAAAATCCGACTTAACCATAAATAATTTAAATCAAGAAAATGTTTTAAAAGATAAATAATATCCGCGTCTTTTAACCAAAATTTTGATACATTTATCATCTAATACATGGTACACCACTACAGCCTCTAGCTGAGCCTAAGATTGCGCCCAAGTTGTTGTTTATTTAAACTAGGCCCAAAAACTGTAGGTTAGACTTAATCGGCCCAATATTCCAGGGAGTGACAATAACGTATACTTGCGAGCATCAACTAGTCATTAAATCAACCAGCACCACACAGATAGAAGGCAAAATTTGAGCTAGTCTCTGACACTGACCGATGACCATAGATGCCAATCATCAACGTAAGATAATCACTGTTACAGCCGTACGATTCTTATTTACCCAGAATACGTGGTTTAAAACCCTGCTGCCAACTTCGAGGTCCCGCACTCGATCGCACCCTTCATCCAAAAAGAAATGCCACGTGGTATTTTGAATTTCCACGTTGGCAGATAAGGCTCGCTTTTTTTCACACAAGTTCGGTACGAGGCCACGGGAGATAGAAAAAACCCGGTCTTTCGAGAAAAAGCCACGTCAAGATGGGGCCCATGGGTAGGCATACATGGACGCGCTTTTACGGAATTGGCCTCACGGGGACTAGAGTTTGTGGTCGAGATTTGAAGACGAGTGAAGAGGTAATTGGGGGAAAACGGAAATACTGAAAAAGTGCACGAAGGGTGGGCTTTAACTTAATCAACCACTAGATGTAGGCCACATGGCATCATCCCTGCCTTCTTTCTAACAGCCTCAAATATAATTCCTGCCTCAAAATGAAAAAGAAAAGAAAATATAAATCCTCGAGAAATAGTAGTGGCTGAGATTGCTCCTGAGTTCTCTGAGCAGTAGTTTCTGGTGTTTTAGGTATTACCGAAGCTCTCCTTCAGCTCCTCTCTTCTTTTCTCTACTCCTAGTGATTTCCATTTCCCTCCCCACTTTTCTTCTTTTTATTTTTTTAGTTTGTGATCGACTATTTTTGTGAAGATTCCGATCCACCAGTGGCCGAGAAAGACGATATCTCGGGTGACTATCAGGTGAAGTCTGTGAATGAATGATCGGAGATTACGTACGTCCTTCTACTGTTTTAGTTCACCATGACTTTCTTGCAAGGTACTTTCTCTCATTTCTAGGGCTTTCTCTTGCTGTTCTAAGTCCCTGTTTGGTTGCCGAGAAAAATTCAAGTTAGCAAGCAAAACTGAAAAGAACCGAAGCAAAAGGATATTTACTAGCTGGTAAGATTCTAGATAATTTATTTAATATTTCGACGAATCTTTCTCGGCGGCTGAAGAGAGGATTTGATTTGAAATTGATAATGTATCTGTGCAGAACTTGCTGTTGTTGATTACTAATTCGTGTTCCTCTGTTCCTTTCCTGTGTTTCTTTGTTTTCTCGTTTTGTAAAGGATTTGGCATCTACGCGTTCGTTTTGGTAAGGATTCTGAATAAAGGAATTTACTTTTAGTTTTTACGAGGAAGCGTGTCTATCTTTTTTCCTCTTTCTGGTGGAGTCTTAAAATTCTTCAAACAGTTATATTTTTTAGTTTTTGAAGTTTTTTTATTCATGCATATACATGTACTACTATATGTGCAGTACGGTATATGTGAACTAAACAGGGATGGATCTCTATCGATTGTTTGTTGGTTTTTCGCTTTTGCAGTAATATTCACTTATTGGATCATCTGGAGTTCAAAAACGACAGCCGTCGTTGTGATTTTGGGTGTTGCAAGAAATGACAAGAAATTTCTGTTTAATCCATTGCTCTTTAGAGAGAATTTGAAGCAGCGGTATCTGCGAAGGTCCGGTTATGGACACATACTCCTCCGGAGAAGACTTAATTATTAAGGTATATTGTTAAGATGAGAATTTTGCATGACCTCTTTCATTTTCCTTGGATTGCAGCGATAAAAATAAGTGTTTTAAGAATCTGAATACGAAGTCGTGTTAAATATAGACGAGAAAACCGTATACAATTACGAAGCAACGTGAGAGATGGACTGAGGAGGAGCATAATAGGTTCTTAGAGGCCTTGAAGCTCTATGGACGAGCTTGGCAGCGCATAGAAGGTGATAGTTTGCGGTTATCTTCTTTAATTCTTTGTAGGTTTGGATAGTAGCATGTTTTAACTTGCTGAATGTGACTGATTCGGTTATACTAATTGCAAAACTTATATAGAGGAATGATCTGGATCTTCCTAGTAGGAATGCTATCAGATGCCATTATTATGTAGCTAACTCTTACTTGAGGGTTTTTCCCACCCTCTTTCTTTCTCTCCCCTTCTTTTCGTGTTTTGCAGAACATATAGGAACAAAGACTGCCGTGCAGATCAGAAGTCATGCACAGAAGTTTTTTTCCAAGGTTAGTTCTAACTACTTTGCGCAACTGTTCATTAAGAGTGAAGACTGGTTATTAATGTGATGTCTGAAACGTTCTTTCCCTCCAACTCTGCATCTGATTAACTTCTTCACCTCTTATTGTATTTATAGTTAGCGTTTACTTGTGCTTTCACTTTAAAATACAGACTATGACTTGTGTATGCATGAGGACATAATTTGATGGGCTATAGAAAATCGAGGCTCATGCTGACCACAATCTCCTTTATAAAAGAACGAAACTAGGAAGCTCTTTAGAAAAGGAACTTATTGTCACCAATTAAATGAGATTATTTAGATTTTCCTCTAATCAAATCTGTGGACATTAATTATGAGGAGTGGAATATAAGTTTGGGGCATTTTCTTGGCCTGGATCAGCTAAGGTATCACCTTTCTTCCTTTTTGAATTTTGTTTATGCATGAAGACATATCAGGAGATCATCGCGTTGGTGCTGAGACCAAGTTATCTTGATGGACTATACAAAATTGAGGTTTATGCTGATCACCTCGTCCTTTATAAATGAACGAAACTAGGAACTTTTCTCTTTAGAAAAAGAAACCTATTATCGCCTATTGAATGAGATGATGTAGATTTTCCGCTAATCAAATCTGTGGACAATAACTTATGAGAACTGGAATATAAGTTTGGGGAATTTGCTTGGCGTTTAGCAGTCAAGGTATCGTCATTCTTCCTTTTTGAATTTTGACGCATTGCGGCTTGGAACTTCAAATTCTAACCTATAGGTGCAATTCCATGAGTGGCTCTCTTTGAGATTCAGTATGAGCAACAATTCCTCAGACATTACCAAGGATCAGTTTACAATGCTGTCTTGATCTGAAACTTAGAAGCAACACTGGATGTCATCTTGGCTAGCTATGCCATAAAAGGGTGAAGTGAAGTCCTTTTCTTACTGGAAAACAAATATTTTGGAGAAGTTTCACTAAGTGATCATGAACTGTTTTGCTAATTTAACTTATGCATCTATGTAGGAGAGCTTGTCCACAGGGTTGGTTGTATATGCTTTTGGATAATTTCAATTTTTGAAGTGACTACTCTAGACCTGGGATGTTATATGAGACTGAAAGAAAATGTAGTTTCAACCTTTTGTGCTTTTTTGGTTAAAAATTCAAATACTTTAGTATAATTTCTCACGTTCAATCGGCCTACCAGTTCCCATGGAATTGAACTTTAAAGGTGTGAGGATAGCTCTTCACAGTTTCCATTTGATATTACTTGTTTTCAGCAGTTTGTTTCAAGAGAGAAGAGAACTAACTTTTAACATTTTTTAGTAGTTCAATATAAAGTTCTAAGTTGTCATGGGGGCATAAAGACTATATTTCAAGTTATCAAGTTGCTAGAAGCATGTATCTCCTTATCCTTGGTTTTGGTAACTGTGTACTACTTTCCCTTACCTTCGATCCTGCACCATTTCAAACAGAAACTATATATGAAACTAGTTATAAATTTCCTCAACATTGAACCCAACAATCTTCAGATTATTTGTCTTATCAGATTAATATTTTCCAGCTTCAGGGACCTCAAAGGCTTATCTATCATTTTTATTCCTATTCAATATGCAAAGATTCAGAACTTGTCTGAAAAGCATGTTGATCTTTCTTTTGGTTTCACTCTCCTGCTACTTGGCTACCTTGTGCAACAATATTGGGGGCCTGATTTGGTCAAGGAGTCAAGATGACTGCTGGCTAGACCTGCCCCCCTTTTTAGTTTAGCAGTATTTAGAGTACGAACACTAGAAATCTCAATTGACAAAACAGTCAACAACCTGTCAAAGAAATCACTTAACCCATATGTTTAAGCTGCTGGATAAGATCCAAAACTGAATCATAAGATTGAATCTATGATACTTCACACAAAAACCTCTTGGGATTGACAATGTGAGGAAGTGCAGGCTCACTTATCTTTTAGTAAAGCAGAATTACTTTGGGTGGTAGAGTTTAGATCAACATGTTACCTTCTTGCCTTACGACACAATTTGCACGCCAATTCATCATTCATAAGACTGAGAATTTTGATGAGTATCAAATGTCTGAAAATTTGTTATTTTGTTGGGGAACTTTATTTTCCCATTGCTAGCGGTGATTGTATAATCTTTTTCAAACTCTTTAACTTTCTTGAAACAATATTTTCTAGTTCTGGATAGGAGATGGCTTTATTCAGAAGGTGAAATATCCCACAACGCTAAGCCCCATCCAATAAATCCATCCAGTTCCAAGATAAGGAGACATAAGGAATTCCCTTAGTGACTATTAGGATAGTCTACTGGATTTGATACTCCGAGAGTATTCCTTAATATCTGTTTGTTGTCATGAGTCCCATGGTTTTAGGATTTTCATTTCCTCCAAGGTATTGGATGTTGTTTTTTTTATTATTCACGTATTACGTGACACAACTCATGGATGTTGACCCTAAAAGAATGAAGAAGTTAAGTTTTACATAGGAGGAAGGAAATGGGTAAGCATGGAGGAGGTAAATCTTTCACCATATATTTATTTTCGATATGGATTCAGATAAGAATGTAGGAGATGAGTTTTGTTACCACTTTGGTTTTCCTAACAGACGTAGAGCGAGAACTTAGATTTTTTACAGTAGGGACTGTTGTATGGCTTAATGATTTTAGCATATGTTTACTCCTAATCCATGTGATTATTGTTTGCGGAGATGTTTAACATTACTATTTCCAGCGCTGCCTTTGATACTTTTGAGTTTCGTAGTTTATGAAAATAGAACTGTGAAAAATGACAATACTATCAGGATGCATCATCTGAGAAACGTTATCAATAGATTTTAATCGTTCTTTGTCTTTCTTTTTGACCTTGGCAACTACTGTTAATTCTTTCTCCTTTGGTCGATAATACTAAGAAAAATTAATTTTACAGTTGGAAAAG
The DNA here is from genome assembly GCA_026770325.2 of Erythroxylum fimbriatum. Lineage (NCBI taxonomy): Eukaryota > Viridiplantae > Streptophyta > Magnoliopsida > Malpighiales > Erythroxylaceae > Erythroxylum > Erythroxylum fimbriatum. Next base: position 683,996 of record JANZLH020000060.1, read on the forward strand.
GAGGCCATGGCTAAAGGCATTCCAATAGGACAAACTCTTGATATAGACATCCCGCCTCCACGTCCAAAAAGGAAACCAAATACTCCTTATCCTCGAAAGACGGGTTCCAGTCCTAGTGCAGCACATTTAGGAGAAAAAAATGGAAAGAATTTTAATTCAGTTGCTCTCCCGCATGTTAACCGAGTACTGGACTTGGAAAAAGAACCGCTTCGTGAGGTGAGTTTTTTCGTATGCCATTTTAATCCGTTTTGTTAATTGACTTATCTGAGTACTTCCATTTTCACTCTTTCTTCTGTAAACTATTCAGAAAGCTAAGGGAGATGAGGGGAAAACAAATTTCAAAGAGAACCAGAACGATAATTGCTCAGAAGTCTTTACTCATCTCCCAGAGAATCATGATTCCTCTGTGTCATCAGTGATTAAGAATGGAACGAAAGCAGAGGCATCCAGAAATTCATGTTCTTCTAGGGAGTTCGCACCTTCACTAAAGAAGAGGAATTCCCTAGTAAAGGGTAATGCAACAGATGAATCTTATGTAACAATTGAGCTTGAAGGTAATCAGAAATTAGATAGGCCTGCTGTGAGGAAGACTGTTCAGGAAAATGGAACTGTTGAAGCTTCAAAGTTCAGGGATTCTTGCCCTTTCCATGAAAATGTGGTTCTGGGGAAGGAGCCAAATGATTTGACCAATGCATTGCCTGCAGATGAGATGCAGACAATGCAGAATTATCCAAGGCATGTCCCCGTGCACGTCTTAGATGGCCGCATGGGACCTAGTGTGCAAGCTCATGTCTCAGAAATGACATTCCAAGATTCTTTGTTCCAGCCAATGGGTGAAAATCACACACATCTTGACGTGTACTTGCATCCAGCAGCATCCACTACTACTGAACATCAAAGTACTGTGCTGGACTCTTCTATTCATGTACCAGTTCCTGCCTTTCCTCCTCCCTTCACCTCAAGGCCACATAATCAAGATGATTACCGGTCATTCCTCCACATCTCCGCATTCTCTAATCTTTTAGTGTCTACTCTGTTACAAAACCCCGCAGCCCACGCTGCAGCTAGCTATGCAGCAACATTTTGGCCCTATGCAAATGTAGAAAATTCCGCAGATTCTCCTACATCTGCACAAGGAGGTCTTCTATCTGCGCAAATGAATTCCAGTCCTAGTATGACAGCTATTGCAGCTGCTACAGTGGCAGCAGCAACTGCATGGTGGGCAGCCCATGGACTGCTTCCGTTGTGTGCTCTTCATGCTGCCTTCAACTGGCCCCCACCACCTGCAACTGCAATTCCATCTATGCAGACGGGTCAAGTCCCTGCTACTAAGATAGATATAGGGGAAAATGCTGATAATTCTCCATTCCAAGGTCAACAAATGGAGCCAGTAGACTTTGAACCTTTGCAAGCACAACACTCAGTTTCTAAATCTCCAGCAAGCTCTTCATCAGATTCTGAAGAGAGTAGAAATCCTAAGGTAATTAACGCTGGGCCAAAAGTTATGGACCACGAGAAGACTGCAACAGCACCCGAGGCCCATGATTCAACGAAACCGAAAACCAGAAAACAACTTCACCGTTCTTCCTGTGGTTCAAACACTCCTTCTAGCAGTGAAGTGGAAACAAATGCATTAGAGAAGCATGAGAAAGGAAAGGAAGAACAAAAAGGGGCTGATCCAAATCATACACCTGCTGAGCCTAGTGGCCGTCGGTCAAGAAGTGGTAGCAGCACGAGTGATTCTTGGAAAGAGGTTTCTGAAGAGGTAAGTAATAAGATACTTTTCTCTGAGGTATTTTTAACCATATTGTAGTATCCTAAAACAATAAAAGCCTTCTTATCATGGTAACCGATACCTGTTAGGGACGACTGGCTTTTCAAGCTCTCTTCTCCAGAGAGGTATTGCCTCAAAGCTTCTCCCCTCCACTTGATCTAAAGTGCAAGGTCTATCAGAAGGACAATGCTGAAGATGAAGAGGAAATCTCTAATATAAAAGATGAGAATGCATCACGGTTAGATATCAGCAACAAGACCCGGGCGTCCTCTTCTGGCCATGAAGAAGTGGAGAAAAATATTATGTCGCCTAGTTGTGAAAATAACGAGGATGGCCTGTTGACAATTGGGCTTGGAATTGTAAAGCTCAAGGCTCGTCGAACAGGTTTTAAGCCTTACAAGAGGTGTTCAATGGAGGCCAAGGAACACAAGCTGGTGACAACTTACACCCAAGGCGACGAGAAGGGACCCAAGAGGATGCGTCTGGAAGGGGAAGCTTCGACATTACACTTCTAAATTTGCATGCTTCAACAAAGGAAATCATTGCGGAGGCATGCAATTACTGATGCTACCCCTTTTCTATCTTATGCTCCTGTCTAAGAGTATTGGCAGCTCACGAGACTGCGGTAAAAAGTGTGTATCTTACATTCTAAAACCCATGAACTGCGTCTAAATAACTACGTTGGATAGACCAATATTAGACCATTAATTAATTATTACGTCTCCATTGGTCGGTTCATATTCGTGTCTTACTATGCTAGCTGCTACGTGCTTATGGCATCTTATGACCTCTTTGAAAACCGAGAGATGACTTTTCACCCTAGTGGCTATACATTTGTTCCGATACGAATCAGGAATGCTTCTTACAGCGTGAATTTGTTTGGAATTCATTGAGCTGTAACAATAATTCAATATTTGCAGTAACAGGTGTAGTATATCCAAATTCCAAAAAAACATTGATCATCTCCAAAACGCATGAATCTGGTGTAAAGTAGTATACGTCAGTTATTTGTACCTAAATGGATAAACATCCCTTTACACAACATGCAAAGTGAAAAATTGCATGCCTTTTGAGCTTGAATTTGGGAGAATTTTTGCATTTCGCAGCAACTCAAGTAAGCTTTGTAAGTAGCTGTACAGTGGTTGTATTTACCAAGAGAAATTGAATCAGAGCGGTTCTTTAGGAGCTCGCTGCATTGTCAGAAAGTGAGATTGGTGAGACTGCAAGCTGATTATGTAATTATGGATTCGCTTTGAATTGGAAGAAGTCAATGAAAATGGAGGGTTCAGAGGCAGAGAAGTTGCTTCTTCCAAAATGAAAGATAACAGAAGCATCGCTCTAGAATATGATACTGCTGCACTCCCCACATTCTCCATATATTCATCTACCTGCGAGAAATGAATTAACTAAAAAGATTGAAAAAAAGTTTTCAGAAAGGTACAATCAGGCTGAGATTTGAAACACAGTAAAAGTTTACTCACAGCACCACTTTTACCAATGGCCAGTGCTTTCTGGAATATTAGCTCCATAGCATCAGGCATCTCGGTGGCAGCTGCAGCATAATTTAGACATCTCAAGTAAATTGTGGAACCATAACCCCAGAAATAAAAGTTCAACAAAATCCAGAAATTAAAATTTTGAACAGATAGCCTGACCATCAATCCCTTTGAGCTGGCATGATAGTTTCTCTGCATGATCATAAGCTGCAATAAAGCCTTGCCCTGCCCACAAGCGGACAGAGGAAGGGTTCACAAAATCTAACTTATCTTTGTCCTCTGTATAAAAATCCTTATTCCCAAGAACAGGTGAATATTGATTGACTGAACTATGTTCAGCTAATCCACCCTCTGGAATAGACATCAGCCAAGAGTTAGCAATTTGAAGAGCTCTCTTCCATATAGCTAAAACGACCAGTTCAATGGAAAATGATTCCAGAAACTGTCCTGCATTGTACTGTGAGTCACAGAAATTGTTATCTTTGTGGCACATGAAACATAGATATGACTTTCCACATAGGAGCTGAGTTTTAAATCATATCATAAAGGAGCTGAGAGATGAAGTCTTTGTAAGTCTATGAAAAGACTACTAACCATCTCCTAACTAGTTATCTCATGAACTAAAGTTACTGTTAGGTCAGTTTAAGCTTGGGTATTACAAGGTATCTCGACAGTAGTAGCAATCTAAAGATTGAACAAAAGAACTCAATAGAAATATAGTTGTTTATTGTGTATAAAAGGTATAGAAATGTCAATCAGGGACCTAAGACATGGCCTAGTTTCAAATTAATTAGGCATAGCTTAACATCTACTAATTACAAACATGTTAACATCTAGCATACATGTTCTTTTTCCATTTGCTGCGGACTCCAGGAAGGATAAGATCATAAGAGGATATGAACGCTGGATAACTAGTGGCAACAAATGCTAGAATGAAGAGGTATAAAAAGTTCAATCTACATGCTTCTTGTCTTTCAAAAGCATGATCGTATTGAGATCTTAACAAAACCCACAGTATACTTGTGAAAATGAAAATACACTGACGTACATGCAATTCCCAGTTAAATTCCTGAAACGTACCCTTTATAAATATTGTCTTGTGCAATATCAATGGTAAAAGAAACAAAAAAGCACATTGTTCACCTTTTCTTGGGCCAACTCTGTAACCACCTGCAGATATTGATGCAACAATTGGAGCCTGGTTGAGGGATCCAGTGATATGCATGACCTAGTTGGATCTGAAGCATTGACTTGAAGATTTTCTGGACTACAAGTGAGACCAACAGCCAGCTTAGCTGTTGCAACTATAACTGTCATGTCCTGGTCATTCCTATTTGATGGGCATACAGAAAACGTGGTAGTGGAGTTATCTTGAATGGATGTGCCAACATAATAAGAGAAATTATCCAGTGAAGCACAATGCTGACTAACAAAAACATAATCTTTTTCAATGGACTCCATCGAATCAGCAACTGAACAGATGAGAACAGATTAGTACTCGCAAAGAGCACAAATACTTGATGTCTTTTGGAAAATGATAGAAAGAAAGAAGTGAAGACAGACCTCCAAATTGGTTTGACAAACATTGAGTCCATTCAGGAGACTTCTGCACCCCATCATTTATAGTATTCTCCATAGACACATGAGTACTTTTGTTACCTGATACAGAAACATGATCTTTTCCTAGCACTACTGACTCATCATGCACAGATGAACAGATTGATTGTGGACTGCCCTCAGAAGAGTAGATGGGATGCTCTGGAAGAAACTTGGGACTCTCAGTAGAAGCAGAAAAATCAAATCTCTCCGTAACTGCTTTACCTGGCAGAACTAGAGAAGATTGCTCAGCATCCACCATTAGCCTGCATTATTGGGAACAAGTAAAACATCAAAAGTTGCATTGACCAAGATAGAAAATCAGCTATCATAAAATGCATCTACCATTAGCAATTAAGAATTTCAATGTCAGAAGCTACCTAGGCTCTCTAAGGAACTTGTGATTGAAGAAATCCAGGAATGTTAGCCGCTCAACTGCAGATAAACAATTTATTGATTTGAAGTTTACTGGATAAAAAATGACAGCAAACTCTCAATGAATGGTTGTGAGAACAAAAATCCTAGTATTTTGGCATTTAAATAATTACCACTCACCTCATCCACTCGTAAGCATGTATAACAACTTTCATAATAGTAATCAAGTACCTGGGTTTTGACATAAAAGTCGTCTACATAAATCAACACAATCTGGATGCAGCTCCTTTAAAGCACCTTTTGGAAATTTCAGCTCAGTGGATGTCAAGATATTAAGGAAAAGCTGTATACAGTGAAGGGGCAACTTAGCATTGAAGTTATTAACTTCCCAACACTCTTTTTTCAACCTTGAGCTTCACAATGCAAGAAAAATCTTAAAAGTCAATTTCTAAGATCCTCCACAAACCTGATTTTCACTATTGCCTCCAAACGGTGGCTTCCCAGTCACCATTTGAAACAAAATGGCACCTACACTCCATAAATCAGCCTGCATATGCCATTCAACGTTGACAAAAGAAAACATAAAGCTTTTGATGTCACATAGGTTGCTCTCCACAAAGCAATGGTAGTATCCACTTCACATGCATCGATCTGAAGGTACATCACCTTTGCATTATACTTTCGATGTTGAATAATCTCCGGAGCCATGTACAAGGGTGAACCACAAAACGTATCAGCCAAACTCCAGGGTGTCAAGGACCTGACATATAAGCAAACCAAGCAACTGGCCAAGTTTAAACGAGCTTTACCACAATAACTGGTATAGTGATTTTTTACTCCGGTGCATAGAAGTGGGAAAATGTTTTAAAAGGTACCAACTCAATGACGTGAATGGAAAAATAATCCTGGAAAACCTAACAAGTCCACCAACTGACAAAAATAATAAACTCACTTGCATTAAATGACAAAAAGATAGTTCAGAATAATAACATAGAATAGTTAGTTCATTACTCCCAAGGCCAATAACCAACAGTGAACTTTCCATCTCATAATATTAATTTATGGTTTGAAGCACTCTGTCATCTTACCTTGCAAAACCAAAATCTCCTATCTTCATCTGTGGAGTTGTTTCGTTTGAAGAAAGTAGTAGGTTCTGCATTAATATCAACTCTCCCTTTTAGATAACACGATTGCATTTACTTAAAGCTAAGCATCTACCAAAATAAGAACTCAGAAATGACATATATATAGATAGGATGAAAACAAGCACCTGGGGTTTTAAGTCCCGATGTACAAAATGTTTTTCTTGAAGTACTTGCAGCCCTGCAGCTGCACAGGGCACTTAAACAAAATTAAGAACATAGGGGGTGTTTCTTTCTATTTCACTGCTACACTAAAGCCTTTCTTTCCCTTCTAATCAAGCCTACACTTAATAATGCTTCGAAATTTAGATATAAGAAAACAACCGGCCAATTCCATTATCATATTACAATTAAATGAATAAATATTCCTAGGATCAAGTAGCAGATACCCAATCACTCAATCACCTAAAAAGGACGAATAGGAAACCAATTGCATAAAGCTTGTATTTTTAAAACCATATATAACATACCCAACTGCCTCATAAAGTGCCTTGCAAGAGCCTCAGATACTTTCCCGCGTCGATGAAGATAGCCCGCGAGATCACCTCCATCACAGTACTCCAATACAAGATATATCTTCTTCTTAGACTACCCATCAAAAGCCAAAGCACAAAAGAAGAAAACTTGAAACCCACGAAAGCCGAAGAACAATTATTACAACATGGAACGAAAAAGTCTCTACGCTACGCGAGATGTGATGTGTACCTCAATGGCCTCGAAAAGACGGATAATATTGGGGTGATTCACAGTGCTGAGAATACAAACCTCCTTGTGCAAATTCTCGCAGACTTTCGGAGGAAGTCGGCTTTTTTCAATCTCTTTCACCGCAACTACCATACCCGTTTTCCTATGCTTTGCTCGCCAGACGACGGCATACGAGCCCGACCCGATTCTCGGACCCAGAACGTAGTCACCCACCAACCGTGTCTGATCAGAATCCATCTTCCCGGAAAAATAAAAAAAAACAGACGAAACCAGACTAGAGTATACCAGAATTGGACAGAGTCTTTGTAGTTATATGAATAACCAAAGCATGTGTGCATTCAAATTGCTTTTTTTTTTTTTTTTTGAATGAGAGAAGGATATAACAATGGATTGAATTGTGAGTGACCCTGCTGGTTTCTTGTGCGACTAAAGATAAAGAGAAGAAGCGTGCGAGTGGAGTAATAACACAGCAGTAGAAGAAGAAGAAAAAGATACGAAAAAGTGAGTAATGTGCTCTTCTATATTGCCAGCAGCTGCAACCTTGGGCTGTTACGTTGTGGGAGAGGATGCATACAAGTGTACAGAGAGTAGACTTCTTAGGTACACACTACTCTTCAAACTATTTTACGATTGATATTTCTGAATTCGATATTAGTTTTAATTACATTCTTCATTATCAGAGTTTATTAAATTTAAATTGTTAATTGAATATTAAAATAAATCATATTTTATGAATACATTATAATTAAAAATTTAAATTGTTTTGTACATAGGACTCTTTAACTGTTTTTTCCAGTATATTTAATATCAGGTTACGTTTTAGGTCTAATTCGCGATATTCTACATAAATGTGTGGATGAGATGAATTGAAAATAACAAAAATAAAGTAGATGATATGATCCTTAATTCGTGAGTCTTTAGTTTTAAGTCTTGTAGAACTCCTCTGTATTTATCATTATCTTAAGTTTGATTTATTAACTAAAAATTTAATTGAAGACTCTTTGTTTTAAATCTAAATAATTTATTTAGAACATATAATTTATAAAATTAATACACCACTTTGAATAGTCATTGAAATTCTATAAATAAGCAATTTGTAATCATTTCGTTAACTTGTTTGATAATTTATTTTAATATGTAATTTGTGTTTTATTATTATTATTTATTAATAATAACTCAAAATCTTATTTTACAAATACATTATAATTTACGTTTTAAATAGGTATAATAATTTGTAAATTATGGTCAACTATTTATTTAAACAATACATAATTTTTGGGATAAAATATGAAGATGACAGTTGGCAAGCTGGCTAAGTCAATCTTTTAATCTAAAGTCTAAATTAGACATTAAGATTAATAAAACATCATTTTAATTACTTAGTTTTTAATTATTAAATAAAATAATATTATTTTAACTAAAATAATTTTGGTTGGACTGACTTGTAGAGCTCCTTTATTATATTTTTCACTATTAGAGTTTATTAAGTTAGATATGTTAACTAAATATTAAATTGAAGAATTGTTGTTTTTATTTTAAATAATTTGTCTAGATTATATAATTTATAAAATTAACACACTACTTAGAATAATAAGTTGCAGGTAGTGACTAGTGAGGAAAGCTCCCACTTCTCTCAACTTCACTCATGTATGGTGATGGTGGTGTGCTAATTATCTTCAACCTCTCAACCTAATGTTTTTCGAGCTCATCTTGTCTTAATGTCTTTTGAATTCGTCATTATTTGTCTCTTGTGCATGTCATCACTTCATTTCTTTTTATCAAGATCCTCTGTTCTCTTTTTGAAGATTGGTTGTCTTAATCTCCTCTTGATAAGTCCCCCATTTTCTCGAAAATCAGTGTACTGAGTTTTGTGCCTCATCCTTTCCTCCTGGCTTTTAAAACCACTTTTGTTCATTACCCCTCAATCAACCTTTTTCTTTTTCTATTATGTCCATGTTTGACACTACTATTTTTTACCCAAATATGTTCCCTCCTTTAGGCACCAAACGTGATGTTGCAAAGAAGGAGAAAAAAAATCACCCAGTTTCAAAGTAAAATTAATGAACTTTTTAGCCTAGAATAGAATACAAGATGGTTGAATAGACTTAATAAACAACATAAACATATGCTAATGGATTTTGTGTTAGTTTATGCCCTTACTGTTATACATAAATGCAATCACCAATAACCACAATGCCAAGATCCACATTTTATTTAGAGCATTAACTACACAATAAATAAATATCCCTCCAATCTCGCCATATGTTATGTTTCATAACATGTTCTACCCTAAGTGTAGGAAAATCCCGGGAGGTACATCACATGTACCAAGTGCGGAAAACAAAACTTTTTTGTTACCGGGACTTCCCGAACCCCAGGATCCAGGTATCGGTATGAAGACATCAACCTAAACAGCCAATAGAGACTGTCTCTAAAGGTGATCCACGCAGAGATCAGAAAACCTAACCGGATCAAACTCTTTTGACCCGGGAATAGCTAGAACAGAATAAAGCCTGCTAGAGCCTACCTCTGTCCTGGAGAGCTGAAGGAGTCGCTGCCCATGTGCTTGGAGAAGAGAGGAATCACGATGATGCATATAAGAAAGAAGAAGAAAATGAATCTCTTTTCATCTTTTACTTAACACTTAAGTAAAAGTTCTTCTTCAAACCCTAATGCTTCTTCACTGCCGTCGATAGCCTCCTTCCAAGCTCTCTTATATTTGTTTCTAACTAATTAAAAACTTATATAAGAGCTTGACAAGTGTGGCCATCTAAACCATTCATCATTTAACTTAATTAAATAATGACTTTGAAAAGTCAAATGGTCTTATCCTCTCTTCTTGATTCCAACGATGATGGGCTAAATTTATTAATTAATTAATTAATTAATTAGTTAATTAATCAATTAATAAATAATTGCTAAGGTCCAGTCCAACTGGGGTCGGTCCTACCGGCCTACCGGGCCCCG
>JANZLH020000060.1:694150-705493 GCA_026770325.2 Erythroxylum fimbriatum
CAATAGTATGATCACATCATAATTTCCTTCATGCTATGTCATATATCACGGACTTCATTAATTCGATTAAAGATCAACATCAATTCATAACAATGAATATCAAATTAATGAAATATGCCTTTTCTTTATTTATTCATAAAGTCTGTACACGACTTTGAACAAAATGCGCTAAAGGGGATTGCCTTTAGGACACTATGCTAACATGTGATACCTCATAATCATCAAACAACATTGGTTAGAGTATTCCCACTCCTCATATGATTTCTATCCTTTTTAATAGCATCATCAAAAGGTTTAGGTGGTGCATCAATTCTCAAAGCCAAGTCCATTCGCATGATAGTCTAATTCATCATGAGAGATTTAATCCACTGCTTGTGATTTGTTCCATTCAACGTCAAAATGGCAGAGACTCTCGGATTGCTTAAAGCTAAATGAGAACCAAGAGCAATAACCATGATATGCATGTTAAAATAGAATCATGCAATTTGAGTTCTTTTTCTCAAAATTAATTATATCATTCATGCTAGAGTTCCTTAAAAAAATATAGAACCCATTCACAGGTAAAAATAATTTATTAAATATTACAATCAAATCATCAATGTACTATCGAAAGGATAGAAAAATTGTGTGGTTCATAATATGTCAATAAAATTTTTTCACCATATTAAGCATCCTACTAAGTAGTAATTATCGACAGGATAATTAATTACCCGTATGGATCTTAATGTTATTTTAAATAAAAATACAAAATTTTAAATGTATATTAATATTAAAAAAATTCCTAATCACAAATAGTTCATATGCTTAATTTTACAATAGGTAAAAATAAACGTTCACTATTGTCAATAAAAATTTATATTTATGCCACAATAAGATTTAAAATAATTAGAATTATCAAATTAAAAAAATAATTAATCTTGCGCATAAACATATGAAAAAATAATAAAAATGGAGCAAAATGATGAAAAAATGGTCCAAAAATAGCCTCTCAGGTGCCCCCACGAGCTACTATACAAATTTTTTATTTTTTATAATATTTTAAAAATAAAATATATATAATTAACAAGGTCGGGACGATGTCGTATCGACCCGTGGATGCACGGGTCCGATCCGCCTATAACTTCCTTTCCAACAGCCCATTTCAAACGAGATTTGAGGGGTTTTCTTCCATTTTTATGCTCTATGAATTTCCAACACCCATTTCAGCCAAAAGTGCTGTAAAACCTAAAAGTCTCTAACCCATTTCAGCTCTTACCCAAAAACCATGATTTATTTATCCAAAACAAAGTTAAATGGCAACAACAACAACCAACAACAATTTCTACACCTTCAATGCATCATTTCGAAGTCATTCATGCCAAAAAAATAATTTGAAAAAAAGGGTCTATACCCAACTACAAGCCTTAAAATCAAATGACCATAAAGATCTGATACCAATTGTTATACATAAATGCAGTCATTAATAACCATAATGTCAATATCCACATTTTATTTAGAGCATTAACTATACAATAAATAAACATACCTCCAATGTTTAACATGGAATCTTGATGAATTCTCTCCATTATAGACACCACAACCTATCAATATCAACAAACCTTGTGCACGAGAGGAAGCTTATGGTAGAAGATCTTATTTTCTTAACACACCCACACAGCTACTTCAACACAATCTCATCATATGTTATGTTTTATAACATGTTCTACCCTAAGGGGTAGAAAAAGGATAATTGTATCATTTCAAGGATGTGATGAACTATAGTTTAATGGGCTAACATATAGTTATTAAGGTACTATCATGTGCTCAAATGCAATTAGTAAATTATTAACCATCTCATTATGATTATCATACATACATTAGGCAATTCGATTAATGGCTATGATTATGAAATTACTGTTGTGATTATATTAGTCCATATATTTCTAACACTTGAAGCCAATCATTTGGATGAAATTTGATGTATGACATTATTATTTATTAATGAAAAGGCATTCTTTATCTTTTATATTAATTTAATTATATTTGATATTTTAATACTGAAGATAAAATCCCTATAGTAATTACTGTGTAATTGAAATTATGATGAGAACATAATTGTGAGATTCAATTCACATTTACGCATTAATCCTAAATGTTCCTAGTTGTAGTTTCATCAAAACGGGATATTGTTGAAACGGTAAAACTGGCACACATTATGTCTCTTTCTTATAAAGAAAGTAATTGATATGATAAATTAAAGTGTGGAAATACTTAAACTAATATGTGAGTGACTATTAGAGAATAAATCACTGAACTGACCCGACTATGAGAATTTGAAATGAAATATTACTTATATGTTTGTAGATTTTCTCATAATGATGGTTGTATAATTGTTCCTTAGACTTGAGATTACCAAGGTATCTCGTGTGGGAATTACTGTGTTTTGATGCTACTTATGAACTGTCCTAAAATAATTCAGTCTGTAATACTTGAATGTAGTATGAACAATACGGAGATAGTTGAGTAAGTCAATACAAGATTCATCACTCTAAAGTAATTAGAGAGAATATTATACTATTCTTGATTAGTAGTGATTTATGAAATTCTCTAGCCAGAGTTAATTGACATTTGAAAAAGGTTTTTTCAAATTTCAATTATAGATCAATTACTAATTAGCAAGAACGAATATGATTAGACCAAAAGAGTAGACACTATATCCATATTGTATCAAATTGGAATACTGGATGACAAAAGGATTAAATTATACATCACAACCATATATTGATAGGTTAAGTCAAACCACTTTGACATTCCTGATATTTGGGTGATCATGACATGTTACTAGATGTCAATCTTGATCCATGATTATAAATTGTTTAATTGGAGAATTAAAGATAAATTAAAAAGAGTTTTAATTTATCTGATTCTAATTGTGAATTAGAATTATAATTTATAATCATTGTCAATACAATAGGAACCTAATGGATCACACATCAAAGAGCAATTTGTGAAAGAAAAATCAATTTAATTAAGTTGGACTTAATTATAAAGTTTAAGAAACTTTAGGAATCAAATATGAGATATTTGATTTTATTAAAGTTAAATTAATTAGAATTAGAATTAGAATTTAATTATAATTAAAGAATTTAATTTTAATAAAATTAAAAATCCTAATGATTTTTCTATTAATAAGAAGAACAAACAAAGAAGTTAGCACTTTTTGTTCTTCCTCTCCAAAGTTGAGAAATTACTTTGGTGAATACCGTTAAAAGCTAGACAATTAAATAGCTTGTGGTTGACACGGTATAGAATTTGTTCGAAGATTTAAATTGGAAACGCGAATCAGATGTGATTCATACTCTACAATTAGTGTTTTTATTCAAGTTTTACAATTATCGAGATCCGATTGAAATCCGTAAAATATTGTTTTCCGCTTCACTCGTGATTTGATCATAGTTGAAATCCAATAGTGGTATCAGAGCCTCCGTTAATTGTTTAATTTGAATTATGTGCTTGATTGTTATTGATTTGGTAAAAAATTAAGGTTTTATCCTATGCAACACTTTCTGTAATATATGGCTAGAGAGGGATTGCAAAATCTTCAAAAAGGAACTATGTAATGCATATGCTCTGATCCTTACAATTACTATCACCAAAAGAGAATAATTAGTTGTTCACCAAAAGACTATACTGTTCAACTAAAACTTGACTTATACAAATATGAACAAAGTAGGTAAAGCAAGAGAGTGCAGATAACAATTAATTGAAGGGAAATGTTAATTGGCTTGCAATTCTCTTAGAAAGTCAATCAATTATCATGAAGAAGATGAATAAGACAATGCATCACCACATACAAGTAGATAGCATCGAAACACAAGTGGAAACGAAAATGAAGTTGAGTTTACCCAACTATGAAGGGAATGTGTGGAGCAAATGCAGGAGCATGATTCATACCATGATAATTCCAATCGACTTGAAACATACAAAGGAAGACTTAATCACCAATGTCTTACATGATAAGCAAATGAGCGAGATTGAAATAATGGTTAACATATGTTAGAGACTATTCAGTTTTCATATATGAGCTTTCGACTATTGTGTTTTCTTTCAAGCTTGAAGGTTGGAGTACTTCTGTAAGTGCATGGTTTGCCCAGGCGAATGAATCAATTTCTCAAAAAAAAAAGAAATTAAATGAATAAGTAATTTGTGATTATTTAGTTAAATTATTTTTGACTTGTTTGATTATTTATTTTAATATGTATTTTTCATTTTATTATTATTTAGTAGTAAAAACTCAAAATCCTATTTTACGAATACACTGTAATTAAATTTTAAATATATATATAATAATTTTTAAATTATGGTAGACAAATTAATTTAAATAATAAATAATTTTTGAGATAAAATCTGAAAATGAAAATTTAACAAGCTAGATTAAATCAATTTTTAATCTAAAGTTTGAATTAAACTTTAAGATTAAAATGACATTATTTTAATTACTTAATTTTTAATTATTAAACAACAACAATAACTCAATAAAATTTTGGTTATACCTAAGGTCTTAAATAAAATAATACTATTTTAATTTGAATCAATTCTAAATTACCAAGCCTAAAAATTAAGTCCAGCTTTGCCACCAGAAGTTTTGAGTCCATTAATAGGTTAACAAAAAGCCCAAACTTATCAAGCCCATTCATGAACCTCCAAGTCATCTTTCTATTAGGGTCAGAGTATCTGAGATCTTGCCACGTAAGCCACATGAATTGAACATCACGACAATCTGAATCCAGATCTCCTGTCAGTGTTTTATTGTGTCCAATAAATCTCTAATAAATTTCAGCCATTTATTTATGTGAGATCCGCATAGTATCTGCGTGGGTTCCGCAAAATAAATGGCTGTAATTCTATAAGACAGAGTAAAACTGGACAGAGGATCTGGTTTCGACAATCTTGTCACAGCCTAACCAAGAACAGTACAGCCAGAGTGTTTGGGTACGAGGATAAACCTAAACTCAACGGTGAACAATCACAGCTGTCACGTTGTAGTCACCAGAAAAGCGAGTAAACACTCATGGTCATTCATGGGCATCGGAGAATGAGCAATGCGCAAAGTTTCAGCTTTTCAATTTAAATCTGACATTCCGTGATTCTCAAACTACATGCATAATTACGCCTGCATGTATATTACCAAAGCTCGAAACCCATGCAAGTTTGATGTTACTATAGTATATACATAATTGTTCTAGGGAATAGATCAACGTAGGAAACGGTGAAGAGAGGAGAGCTCATCTAAGCCATTGAAGTGAATTGAAAGGCTAAATTCATTGGCTTTTTACTTGCATTTAAGCACACGGTTCTATGTAGGCTATGAACTGTAGCCCATTTCAGGGACCAATCTTCTCTTCTTTCTCCAACTCCTATGTTCCTCCTCCTCTCCCCATAGCCACCGTGATCTTGCCATATCATCATCCGAGGTTCGCCATTTTCGTGGGATATCTGGTCTCTATTCGTATTGTCTTCTGTGTCGTCCTTCTGGTTATAATATGCAAGTGACTGAATAGGTTGTGTGTAACGTACGTGTACTGCGTCCAGTTTCACCGCTTCTCTTTTACTTCTTTCTCCTCCGAATATTTTCTGCAGTCAAGTGCTTATTTTCAAGGCAAATGCTACCTGTTGGAATCTTGAGTGCGTTGGTTTTCTTTACCCTTCTTTACCAATCACCTGTCTCTCATTCACTTCAAGAGCCCTTGTTGGTTTCAAGTAAACAGTGTAATGAGACATGCGGGCAATTACACGTTCCGTTCCCATTTCACCTGAACACTTCTTGTGCCTCAGTTTCCAATGCATTTCGGTTATCTTGCACAAACTCCACCCTTTCCCTCATCATCGACTCTGAAAGCTACAGAGTGCTCGAGTTCTTTTCTGATGGTTTATTATTGGACTTTCCTGGTAGCTCCACTTGTCGTCAATACAATGACTTGAATTCATTGGCATTCACAGGAAACAACTATTTCGGTGTATCAATTGACAATGTTATAGGTTTGTATGATTGTGAGGATTCTTCCTTGTGTAAAGCGACCTGTGAAGCAATTGACTTGCCTGGTTGTGATGGTAGAGCAGATAGTTCTACTGCATGCTGTTATCCACTTTCTGATCACAGTGCATGGCATATAGGTGATGGGTTTTCAGTGTTTTCCAAATTTGGATGCAGAGGATTTTCCTCTTGGGTCGTTTCTCGGGGCAGTAACAGTGGAAAACGAGGGGTTAAATTGGAATGGGCAGTTCCTGGGAATTTGTCTAAACCAGCTTGTGCTGGTAAAGCAAACATTGTCAATGCCACAACAGTTCAAGAAGGGATAAGGTGCAAATGTCAGGATGGATATGTTGGTGACGGATTTGCCAGTGGAGCAGGATGCTTGAAATGTGAGTAACATACTTATTTCACGCTCTTGGGGTTAAAACAAACAAATCGCTCCTTACCCTTTAAAAAGCTTGGTAATAGTTAATGCCAATTACTTCAGAATATCACATTTGTTATATTGATCATTACTAGGATATGCTGAAGCATTTTTGATAAAAGAAGTTGATGATGTATGTCTGTCTCTATATTTGTGGCCTTCAAAAAACTATTGGTACTGTAGCTTCATGACCATAGCTTGAAACCAAATTCTATGCTTTTGACAGACAGACTAAAGGATGGAGAAGAAGCAAATGGCGGCGCCAGCCACACCAGAAGGCACAATGAGAGAACAGTCACAATTTTAGCTGGTACGTAATGCCTGTTCTAGGAACATTTGGACTATTAAAGTCTGAAATTGATGCACGATGTTTATGGACTATAATCAATCTTAAGCACTTCGAATAATCCCTGGAGAGAGAGTAATAAGAGAGAGTACTTATGCACTGTTGCTCTACGAGAGCTCTTTGCTTCTGGTTTTTGTGAGATTGCATAACAAGTGTCATGTGCAGGAGTTATCGGCCCGCTATTTGTCATTGGCTCCTTGATTGCGCTGCTGTATCTACTAAAACGACCAGTTAAAGCTGGAACATATGAGAATGGCCATTTTCACAGCACAGTCTCGTTCAGGAAAGCATCTAGAACACGGCTATTCGCTTACAATGAGCTACAGAAAGCCACAAAAGGATTTGAAGATGGCCAAAAACTTGTGAGCACCACAACAGGTATAATGTATGCTGGTGTACTTGGAGATGGTTCTCATGTTGCTGTGCACAAGATACATTGCCAAGATGAAACAGACTTCATTCAGGCTTTATCCAAGGTTGAGGCTTTATCTTCACTTTCACACAGGAATTTGGCTCGTGTCATTGGATGCTGCATTGACAGTGGCTACACCCTTCTAGTGGTTTATGAATATCCTGCAAACGGTACCTTGTCGGATCATTTGCACCCCAACAATGGAGGCCAAAACGTTGGCCTTGGTTGGTATAGAAGATTGAACATTGCTGCTGAAACAGCAAGTATTCTTGCATTTTTGCAGTATGAGCTTTCTCCTCCTATCTTCCACAATGAACTGACATGCGGTTGCTTGTTCTTAGACATCAATTTATCAGCAAAAATTGCAGGGTTCCGACTTGGAAGTGAATCTCATCTGTATGAAAAATACGCAGGCCTGCTAAAGCAAAGAAACGACGTTTACGACTTCGGTGTGTTGCTTTTAGAGATGGTCACTGGTTCCAAGCACAAGGACTTGCCAGCAATGGCGTTGAAGAAAATTAGAAGTGGGAAGTTAGAAGAAATAGTTGATCCGGGTCTTTATTATCACGAACAATCCTCATTTTGCAGGGAACAGATAGAGATAGTTGCAGACCTTGCAACAAGGTGCCTCTTGTTTGGTGGTGATGGTAAAATTGGCATCACAGAAGTTGCTAGGGAAATGGTACATATTGCAAAAGAAGGTATCCACGGAAATAGCAAGAGAGGACCTGCACTTGAAGAGACTTTCTCAAATTCAAGCCTCCTACAGATGATATCTATGTCTCCTGACTCTATGCTTGTCCCTTGATTTTTTTCCCCAAGTGGCTTTAAGAAGTTTAAGACTTTTGGCAGTCCTTGTTAATTAAACACTTGAGTCGCTGTACATTCACTGCAAATATCCTGTAATGACTTTCTCCGATCAGATTATGTCCACTCTAACGAGTTGATGAGTTCTCATTCTATTCTTGTTCTCTTTCTCCAATATGCTCATAATACATTAGAGATTATGTATGAACTTAATGAAAATGACTAGCAAACTAAAATCTACTTCACCAGAAAGTTTAAATAAAATTTCAAAGGGCAAATTTCACTGCACAAAATTTCGCACTAGATCAGTTGTTTCACTATCGCTGTTCCGCTACTAAAACGTCGACATTTTAATAAAATTCGATGGGGTCACAGTTCTGATCCCAAGCACTTGACGACTTTTTAGGGAGAGTCAGAGACGCACTGCGAGAAGGAAGACGACGTGGTTAGCGGCAAGGTCTGATTTTATTGTTATTTTTTAATTTTTTTAATTTGATAGTCAATACCCACTTTTCCTTTTCATAACAAAAAACGAAACTCGAAAGAGATTTTGTATTGAACGAAGCTTTTCTTTGGCATTACCAACTCTTAGACATTTTGGATATGTTCGAGGATAAGGAATATGAGAGAAAGCCCGTGGATTTTTCTTTGAGGGTAGGTATTCAATTGAATCTTGTAAATGCTTTGCTACTGATTCTTTCTTTGCATGTTTTAGGGATTATATTTCATGTAGTTTGTATGTGGACGAGGGTATTGTGAGATGGGTTCTTGCTGAAACATGGCGATGATGTTGTTGCAGGACAGTTCCGAGGAAGTTCAAGCATTTACTTATGTTTGGGCGGATAAAGATGATCCTAACTTGTATGGAGAGTGGCATTTTGAGGTAAATTTCTCTCAGACTAGGTACGGTTAGTCATGTTATAGATTTGATTTAGGTGAGAAACACAAGGGAAGATATGTATTGTCTAATGATTCTAACCTGGTGGATTAAAGGGATTCTTATAGGATGTGATTAACTTTTGTTTTTTTTAATCCTAAGGAGATAGCTACTTTTTCTTTTGAATCAAAATTCATCTTGGATGACTGGTGCTTTTCTTTGAGTTCTACGAAACCAGATGATTGATTTCTTTGTTGTTAATAAGAAAACTCTTGATGCTAATTTAGAAATCATCAGTGCTAGAATAATCACCTGCTACTTGAGTAAAAACAATGCAGTGCAAATAATGAGTTTGACCTGAAAGATGTTGAATTTAGTTCCTCATGCAATATAATTGGGATGTCATCTATATTTGGATTTTGCAGAGATCAGTCATGAATTTTCTGTTTTCTAATGCTTTCTCCTTCTCAACGTCTTGTTTCATTGTATATTTTGAAGCAATGGAAAGTAACGCATGTGAATGACTTTATCAAGATGACTTAAGGTTTCAAGCAAGAACTAGATTTGCCTTAATCAAAGACTAGAGTAGTCGCATATGAATCCTTCTATCAGCAGGATCAGAAGAGCTCCCTAATGCCATAGCTGTGTCATATGTGGATATGCACATCATGTCTCCACTGTTTTGCATCCCTTGAAAGTTAGCAATAATATACAACTTTATCACCACATATTATCTGCTTGGATTAGTTTTAATGGGGATGGAAATGGTGTAAAACTTGTGGCAGATTTTAGGACTTGCTATTGATAGCGATAATTCAACTGAGGCTGTAATCCCCCATTTTGATAATCATGTTCTACTGGAAGACAAAGCTTTACTCCTGTGTCATAGCCTCTTCTTTCCTTTTCAAATACTGTGAATGTTCATCAAACACTTTAAATGACACCAAAAAAACAAATTTAAGGTTTTAATATTTTCTTCTCATCAATTAAGAGACTATATTGATGAAAAGCACAGTTGAAACATATAATGTTAGATTGACATAAAGACCCTGATAAATTCAAGATTTTATTTTAATTTTTAGGATATCATTTAGCCTGAACCCTCCACATCAATCGTACTACAGTGTCTAACAACTTCTTATTTGGTCACTAAGCTTTTCCAGTTTTCATTCATATGAAAATGCTTCAGTTTTTAAAGTACACTTTAAGATATATGTGATGCTATTAACTTCAGAAGATAAAATTGTTATCTAGATGATACAATTTTGAGTTTTAGTTGATCTTATAGAAATGTAAGTACAACAGAGAAATAAGTAACAGATGTTATTGTCATAAGATAATTTAGTGATTATACTCATGAAATATCATTATACTTGTGTTACCTTTTCAAAATTATGTATCATCTAGTTTTTACAACAGGTTTTAATTCAGAACCATAGTTTTTGGCTGTGTTCCTGTACAATTTGTTGAGTTTTATTTGTATAGCCTCTTAATACCTACATGACAAAACAAAACAAAAACGAAAGTAGCTGCCTAAATTTACTTTTAACATTTCATTTTTATCCTTATTTCATTTCTTACATACATTTAAGCCCGAAAATTTTTGCTTAGTTTTTACAATTACTGATATGCACACTATGGTTTTTGAGCAACAACTACGGATCAACATACTGAGTACAATGACATATGTGGTTTTGATGATGGCTGATTCATTTTCGAGTTTGGTGATGGCAGTGGTAACTCCTTGGAGACAGTCCTTTGGAAAATTGAGACAGTGCACTCTCAGGTTCAGAAGCTTAAGAATCAACTTGACATGATAATGACGAAAAATGCTGCCAAATTTTCTTCCTCAAAGAATTTGAGTCTTCTTATAGCTTTAGATGCTTAGACTAGCTTGGCTTCAATTTCTTTTGATTTTTGCTAGCGATGGAGATGTAACTAGTTCAACTTCTTGCTTCTCTTTGCTCTCTTTGGTGCATATTCAAGGAAAGTTGGAGTTAAAGCCAATACTTGTATTAGAATTGTTTAGCTCATGAATTCAAAGATCCTTTATGGTGATTATACTTGTAGACTGTGATTTATTCTGAAAACTGACTAGTGTTGATTTGTTTTCAAGAATGCTACTTTGAAGATTGTAACCTATGAAGACACATTTATATACAGCTTGTTTTTTTTCAGTCTACCATGAGTTTCTCACAATTTCATTTACATTTTTGCTTTTGCTAATATTTTCCTCGAAAATAGAAGTTTGATGTTCATTTTTTTCCATACCATTGTTAGAAGTTTCATGAAAATCTCAAGAATTAGACATTTCTCACTTTGTCACAAAAATATTTTTTAACATAAGGATTCTTCGTTTATAGACAATACATAATAATGAGCATATAAAAAATTACATAATAATGAGAGTATAAGAAAGAAATTGCCAATTTGCAGTAGGAAACAAAATATGCACCTCATCGAT
>JANZLH020000060.1:717174-735869 GCA_026770325.2 Erythroxylum fimbriatum
GCAATTTGCAGATTGTAAAAACTCGATGCAAGGAACCAAATTAAGCATATAAATCATAAATTAGGAGTCAACAAGTGCATTAAAAGTTATGAAAATGCAGCCAATTAATATGATAAACTTGGGTTCAATCACCAAACCCAGGAAGAGCTCGACGGAGCCCGTATATGCCAAAAAGATCTACCCGGCAGCAACACTGCATGTACCCACATAGTCCATGTAGAAGATCTGTCTGTGAATAGTCACCACACATACTTAAGTGTGGCCGCCCTATTCCAATCCCTGATTCTCTTAACTCCAAGTCCACCCTCCTGTCTTGAAAAACAGACTGACTCCCATGCCACCTTAGCCTCAGTGTGGGACAAGGAAGTACCCCTCTATATCTATAATCTGTTGCAACCCGCACAAAAATGCTATGTCATTGATGTGATAAAGAAACAGTACAAGATGCCTATCCATCATGAAGTTCTTAGCTGTCTCTGTTGGATGATCATGCATTTCTCCTAACTTTTGTGTTATCGATTTAACCAAAGAACATTGTCACATTGACTTAAATACTTTTGTTTACACCAAAGACTAGCCCAATAGTTATAACTTTCAGAAATAGAGAAGTAGACAATGTTTGGAGATCTTAAAGATCGTTTCTTGATTCTTCTTTTGGACGATTTTCTTAGTGAGTCGAGGGCTTTTGGATGATTTTCTTAAAACTGGCCTGGTCTGGTTTCCTAGGAATAGATTTTGAGACTTTTTTCTAAGCTTCGAAACCTTGTCAGTTTCAGGACCAATATTATTAATAAACTTCAAACTGTAGCATCATTCATAAGATGACTTGAACAAAAAGCAATTCTGGCACTAAAACTAGTTGTTTATTGAGTATTAATTAACTACTTCTTTTTCTTTTCTACTATTTTTCATAAATAAATAATGATCTTGTAAGATAGTTACATTTCAATATAATGATCTTATCACTGCGGAAGGTTCCAATCCAATATTAAATAAAGCGTGTGGTTTGTAGTTGTATATGTATATATATATCCTATAAAGACAACAAGAAAAAAAGTTGCTTACTTTGTTTCCAATGGCTTGTTAAACTAACTTGCTTGGCCTTATTGAGTCGTTATATTAGGAGCACTGAATCCACTAATCTCAAACCTAAACCTTGGGGATGATTGTTTTCGACAATTATAAGCATATATTGTTAGCCTTTGGTTTTTAACATGACCACCTAGTAATTCCAAGAAGCAATTCTAGCATTCCTAATGCAATTGGTTTATGTGAAACAAACTTATAGTAACTCAACCACTTAGCAGCAATTCTAGCATTCCTAATGCAATTGGTTTATGTGAAACAAACTTATAGTAACTCAACCACTTTCCTAGTCAGGTTGTGAAATAGTATTTATATTAGCATTACACTAGCTATTCAAATATACCAAATCCAGGTAGCCAACGAAGCTTAGCAAGTTAAAACTAAACCAAAAAGCAACAACAATTCATCTCAGGCTGCTCTCCGCTCCATATTCATCAAACATGACAAACCAAATAGATAACCATGTCTTAATTATCATTGACCATGTCCGAATGAAATACAAAAAAGCTAGCATCAACCACAAAATAAATAGATGTGTTTTAGAATGGATTACAAAACCAAAAGCATCAAAATTTCACACTCAGACAATTGCAGAAATTGCCACATGCATTGAAAACACAAAACCCTGCTCGTAAGCAAGTTATTTCCAATATCCAAATCAATAATGCAGAGATTGTGATATAAAAGTCATCTTTAAGATCATAAACACTCATCTCATGCTTTAATGACAATGTTCAATTGATTGTTACCACTATAGTGGAAGCAATAGGAAGTTTTGCGCCTCCTACCCAATGCCAAAAAGTATGATATGAACCCTTTAAAAGATCCATCCCACATGAAGGCATTTATGGCTTTTCCATTTTACCATACTTTGCTACAAGAGCTACCATGAACTAGCTAACTAGATATTCACCCTACAAACAGTCCAATTGTACAGATACCCCCAAAGTTGATAGTTCCCAGGAACATGAGCTTTGTTTTCCTACACCAAGTTCATGCCCGCATAATAACATCAGAAGACACATATCCCATCCTTGAGCTCTTTCTTGGTAGAGAAACCATTCCTATTAATTCGACAAACACAACACTTGTCCGATACACACAAACTAAATTTGCCCATGGTTAAACAAATGAAGGAAGTGAAATGAAATGAACACAGCCCAATAAATATGAAAAACAAATGAGAGGGTCATCTACCAATAGGGACGGTTTGGATGTAGCAACAGAACCAAGCTTTTAAAAACATACAATGATCACAACTCAGCACCAAAACAGATGTAGCATCCAGTAGGATGGTCATCTAGCAACAAGGACGGTTCGGATTTTCAAACATGTTTTAAGGGGATTACAGGACTGGCAAACCAAAGCTACAGGTCAAGTTTTTTATAAAAAAATCAGCCAAAGCAGCACTAACCCAGGTCTCCATGTTATTGATATGCCACTGAAAGTCCTGACCTTCGGAACAACTACGCATGCTCTTGAGCTCTAACTCAGTGAGAAGAAGAACTACAAGAACGTAAGCAAAAGAGAAAAAGAATTGGTACCAATCAAGCATCATCGCTAAAGGCGGGAAGCAAAATCAAAAGAAAGAAGGGGCATATCTACTGTATCAGTTAATTGTTGATAGAGAACAAAATTACGAAACTTTGTCCAAAAAGAGCAACCTTAGATTTTAAGAACCCCGAAACTCGATCTAAGACGGAAGAAGATATTCCATGAATTAACCCAAAAGGAGAATGAAAGAGTTAATGCGGAAAGCAAAATCAAAAGAAAGAGGAGGCATTAGCTTAGGCGAGAGCAAAGCCAGACCCAACGAATTTTATTAAAACGTCGACATTTTAGCAGCAAAACAGTGTAGGAATAGCGATTCGTGGAACAGCTGATCTAGTGCCTTGAAAGGTCCCATTTGTAGCACACAGAGAAAAGGTCCTCAATGGCGGACAAACCTCATATGCTCCCGAGGTGAACTCAGTACTGGTGCAATTTTTTTCTTAGGATTCCTCGGTTTGATCTTGGAGAGAAGGGAGACTTTGTGAGTTGTGACAATTGGACCACCACTTTACATGTCACCTCCACATCTGGACCTAAAACTAATCCACAATGACTCTTTTCACACTTTAAGCGTAAAATGGCAACAGCCTTACCTTCAACGGCTGAGCTGTCACAGTAAGTCATTCTTATCAACAATGCCTACTCGTACCAACGCACTCGATCTTTGAAGGCTATTCATCAGAAGATAAGATGAAATGAACCACGTTGTCTTTTGAATTGTTGATGAAAAGATAATGAATTATTGTCTGCGTACGTGTACATAGTGTAAAAAGGACGAAGTTTCCAACCTTGGGAATATCAAATCCTGTCGTGGTTTAACTTAATCAAAAAACTACAAAAAGGGCTAATCGTTCCCTGTTTACTTGATGAGATTGTAATCAAAAGTGTTTCTCGTTTAGGTGTGTAAGAGCATCACAAATGCTAAAGATTCCTTTTTTGTTTGATAACTTGGAGCCTGGTAGTTTTCCCAGACACAAACTCTGAAAGTCCTTCGTTGTTCGTGTTCTTATTTATACTATAATAAACAATCAATCCTGCCATCCAATGTACTAGTTAATAATTTCTGTCCAATAGCATCCCACGACTTGTGAGATTCGGCATATACCATGTGAAGAAGGTCAGAAGTTGGAAATTTATTTATTATTTGCAAGGAAGAAGAGAAGGCCTATTGAGTATTTAAGTCTGAATGTTGGATGGATCCAACTAACTTTTCTTGACTGCAAACACAAGACAGGATCTCCACCATTTGACCACACCTTCTGGATCACTGTATCTATGCTTTAAACAAAAGTGGCACGTATCTCACTTCCCACACGTATATAAAGACACTTGTGCGCTGGGTTAGGATCACCTCCCCTAAGTCTTTCCGTTTTACCCAACTTTCAGCTCGCTGGTCAACACCTCTGTTACTTCTTAACTGATCAAGGTATGTTCATTTTTCTCTGTTTCCAATGGAAGTTCCTTTTTGTTATGCCTTTTGGGTTGGGAAGGACGCATTTAATCTTGTGATTTAGCGCATATGTGTTCCTGGGCTTTCGTGCATGGCACATCAACCATCGGATTTTACATGTTTTAGTAGTCTTTGATAAAGTTTGGAACTTTGGTCCGATTTCGTTTGGCTAAAGGCTCTTCCTTCGTTTAAACATGTGAAAGTACAGAACCTGGAATTGGGAATGGGATGTGCCTGTTTCCATTCAAAGACGCATCTTGCAGTCCCAATCTTTTGCTGTACGACCATCTTTTTATATGGATTCTATGGACAGCATTAATTGGTAGCTTGTCATTCCTAAGAAATGTGCCATGCTTTAGCTCTGTATATAATAACTATATGCTATGAAACTGAGCCTTCGATGACATCTACTGGAAAATTCACTAAGATACCTGATCTATCGTCATCACATGATTATAGACTTGATCTGCGAGCAATGTATTGTGTTTACTCGATCTTTGAACTTAATGTCCTGCTGGCCTTTCATTTCACAGTTCAGTTCGTTGAAATGCATGTGACAGTCCATTAGTCAAGCAAAAAAAAGTCTATCTTTAACACGTTAACATGGTATGGATCAACATTTCATTGGGCAGATTTTCTTTGAATGTACGGGAAATCATCGTAGAATTACCTATTATGACTCGCTTAACTTGATCCTTGCTAAACTGGTTATTGTGAGCTGAGCAATCCGTCATCAACTGACAAGCATTGAAATTCCTTTTTAATAGTCTGGTTGAAGATGAGCAAAGAAACTGACAGAAAGGAAGTTGAAGAAAAGCGTCCAACTCCTCGTTTGAATGAGAGGATCCTCTCAACTTTGTCAAGAAGGACTGTTGCTGCACATCCTTGGCATGATCTTGAGATTGGTACCTTCTTGGCTCAAATGACCAAGTTATTCTGTTTTGTCTTAGTATGTGCGCTAGTAGTTAATCACAATGTCTTAGGATGTGCGCCAGTAATTAATCAGAACGTGAAATTGTTGTTTTGCAGGACCTGGAGCCCCTAACGTTTTCAACGTTGTACGTCCTGGTTCCAACTTCGTATAGTAGAACTTAAAACAAAATGAATGTAGGAACTGGTTAAAACGAAATGGATCGTTGGCATTGGGAATGGAACTGAAATTGCTAAATCAAGTAGAAGTTTGGAGGAGTTGACTTACCGAAATCTCCATTTCCTTCTTTTCTTTACCATTATCGCCTAGCAACAATTTATTAGTATCTAACTCGAATGCATATCTGTTTTGATATACTTATGTCCAAGCGCTTGGCTATACTAATGAATGATTTTCTTGCCATCAAATTACGCACAGGTGGTTGAGATCACCAAAGGGAGCAAGGTTAAATATGAACTTGACAAGAAGACAGGATTGATTAAGGTATGAACTAATTATTCGTCTTCAACATTCTAATTTGATATTTATTTTCCTTATGCTTTACACCATTTCTCTCCTCATTTATTTTCATAGGTCGATCGTGTTTTATACTCATCCGTGGTATATCCTCATAACTATGGTTTTATCCCTCGCACATTATGTGAAGACAATGATCCTTTGGACGTTTTAGTGCTCATGCAGGCAAGTATCCCAATTCAAGATAATGCAATTTGTACTCTGGCATTTTGGTCCGATAATCCAGCGGCAGAATGTTTAAGCTTCAATTGGACAATTTGCTCACTTAATTGGTAATTTGACAGGAGCCTGTCCTTCCTGGTTGTTTCCTGCGAGCCAGGGCCATTGGACTCATGCCCATGATTGATCAGGTAATATCATCTAGTTCTTCATTGGGTTCCAAAGTACTAAACCCTTGATTTGAAAAATAGATTTCTTGTTGAAGTCTGAATTTACTCCTTGTCAAATTCCATTTCAGGGTGAGAAAGATGACAAAATCATTGCAGTATGTGCTGACGATCCAGAATATAAGCACTACACTGATATCAACCAACTGGCCCCTCATCGCCTTTCTGAGATCCGCCAGTTCTTTGAAGACTGTATCCCTTTCTCTATTTCGTGATTAACTTTTTACATTTCCTTTTCTTTCCAACTTAATGTTTTCCAACTTTGCTTAAACGCTGGTTTCTTTAACATTTCTGAATAGACAAGAAAAACGAAAACAAGGAAGTTGCAGTTGATGAATTTTTGCCTTCAGCCACTGCTGTTGAAGCCATTCAGTACTCAATGTGAGTTTTGCTTCCTTTTTGCTTGCATACCCCGGTGAAAGCTACTTAGCTAATCAAGTACTAGTTAGTTGTTCTGAACTGCGTATTATTGCACTGCAGGGACTTATATGCTGAGTACATTCTCCACACACTGAGGCGGTAAAGAAAGTTTGCCCCTCCACAACTTTTCTTCCGAGGGGACTTGAATAAGTGGTTTTTATTGACATTTCACTTTTTTGTTTGTATCATTGCTTGTTTGAAACATTACCATCAGAACGATTAGTAAGAATGCTTTAAATTCTTCTGAATTTTTACCTCCGAGTGACAGTAGAAGTGTTGTACCAAAGTGCTGTTGGTTTTTCTTGATGTTGAAGAAAGATAATACCTTTACAAGACAGCTTGGTCACGACCAAGAAAAACCAATGGATTTTCTGTTGTGAAGTAAATGATTACAACCTTGAACGGTGGGACCTTGTTTCTATACTACAATGTTTACGTAGCTAAACTCTTTCAAGAGAAAGCAAATGATTTCCCAAATAATATAAAGCACTGAAGTGTTATTGAATGTCACGAGTATAGTTTGTTCAAAAGTTCCAAAAGTAAAACTGCAGCAGAGTCCTTGGCCTTCTTAACACTTGGCATTGGCTCTCCAACACATTCATCAGTCCATCCCTTGTCAGTTGTATTCACACGAACTGCATATGTAAACCTTTTGGCATGTGCAGGGCCACCCTCATTCACACACCTGAAGGCCGCAGGAGTATCGATTAGTAAACTGTTTATCAATTACTTTGCTGGGGAAAAGAAAAACTTGAATGAAATTTCTCACCTATAAGAAGGCATTGGCCAGTTCCTACGCAAGCAGATATCATTTAAGGTTTGTCTAGTAAACGTTTGGTTACCATTTTTCTTCTTCTTGCCATTCTCATCATTCTTCTCCTTAGCTTCAGCTGCTTCCTTCTCTTTCAAAACGGCCAGAGCATTCCTTGCAGCAAGTTTCTGTGCCATCTTCTTCTGTGGATTCTGAGCAATTCCTATCTGAACACCATCGATGAAAACTTCAACAGTAGCTAGATTGCCTGCTCGACTGGCTTTGTATTCCAAGCCTTCAGCCTGTTGCTGGCAACGTTCCTGCAGCTCCCTTACAGGATGCATCGGCAGTGTTTCCGGAGTAACCATTGGACGCAAAAGAGGTTGAAAAACCTGAACAAAAAGGTTGTGAGAACATATGTTGATATGAAATATCCTCACAGTAAACAGCAAGACAGAAGAAAGATGAGAAGGGTTGCACTGAATCAGGATCAATAGCTGAAACCAACCTCCCACACAACTGCCGTGTCTCTTCCACTGTCGAGAAAAATAGCACCTGCAATCGATTCAACAATGTCACCGAGAACCTTTGGAGCTTTGCAATCTCCAAGACCAAAAGAGTTGAATCCTGGCTTTAAAAATTCCTCCTGAACTTCCTTTACAAAGTCCCGAATCTGAAATATTAATATTAAACAATGTCAAAATTAACACTAAACACCAGTCAGCTCATTGCACTAACAGGGAACTTCCCTGAGGGAAGAAAGTAAAACCTGCTTTTCAAGGGCAGTGGAGCCATGTCGAAGGTGTATGTGGAGCTTATGTCTAACTGCAACACGGGCAAAATTTTCATTGTTTACAGCAGCAGCTCGCATGTCTGTAAGTCGTCCAGGTGGCAGATTTGTGTATGTGAAAAACAAGTGCCTGGTGATGAGATGATCTAGGACTGCATCACCAACAAACTCTAACCGCTGATAGCAAGACACTCCAGAAGAAGGTCGTGACGCATGAGTAATGGCTTCTACTAATAAGCCACGGTCTTTGAACTTAATATTCAAGGCACCTTCTAGCGCGTCAAATTCCACACTCCTAAGAACACCTTCTGAAACATTAGTCGGTGTTATTGTATCCTCAAGCCCAATATCATCAAAATCCACCTGAATTCCTATCCACTTCATGAGGTGGTTTGCAGCATTTTTCCCACCTTCAACGTAATAAACACCAATCAATGCTTCAACAACATCTGCTAGTGTCTTGCTAGAGAGGACCCTGTAAGAACTAGAGTCGCTCTCAAGCTCACCATCTTCTATTTCATCATCTTCATATACATTCTCAGGATGATCTGTTCTTGCTTTATGATCAGAAAGTGATTTCTCCTGGTCAAATAAGGATGAATCTCCATCCTTTGTATCTTCATCAAAGACAGGTAAAACACCAGGAGCAGCCCATCTAGACGGAGCAAAGCGATCTGCTTGGATATATGATTGAAGTCCTTTATCAAGCGCATATTGGTATAGAACCATGTTACTCACCATTTGCTGTCTCATCCTAGTTAGTTGACCCTCATGTTTCTGTGGATGTTTAAGAAACAGAAACCGACTAACAACCCATTTCAAGTAAGCATCTCCCAGAAGCTCAGCTCTTTCATAGCAAAATGTTTCCTGGCATGATGCAGCTGTTAATGCTTCCAAGATCTGCAGAAAATTGACAGATTCATCAACTAGTTTTTGTTCATGACCTATCTCTATCCAAACAACCCAATTCTGCCTTTTTTTTCTCTTTCATCTGTCCCAATCAAATAAACATGATACCTTTGAAGCAGGGACGGGGTAGTTTATTATATGCTTAAGTTGAACCGCAAGCAGCATGCTTTCAGCCCTCCTCATTATTGAGGGTAATCTCTGAGCACCTCGAACAAGTGATCCAGGGAGTGGGTGCACTAAACAAAGCTCAGGAGGAAGGAAAACATAATATGTCTTGTCGAGAATCTCCTCAGATTCTGTTTCATTTGCTAAAAGTACAAAAAGTTTGTCCACTTAGCTCTAGCAAATTATAAAAGATTGTAAAGACCCCAATAAACATAAAATATTATGCTCCTGATGAAAGAAATTAATACCTTCCGAGTGCTCAAACCGAGGGGATAGGAGATTCTTGCAGTATGAAACACCACGTCCTCTTATTAAAGGTTGTTGCTTAAATATCAACTCAACTCCATACCTATGAAAGATAGAAGACTTGATAGCCAAATGTACGCTTGTTATGCAAGAAGAAACAAAAGCTTCTCCAATCTATGAGGAACTTGGGACTAAGTATTGATATTGTATAACCACATTACTTCCCATCATAGACTAAGATAAGCTTTTCTCTCTTCAAGCACAACAAAGGTACATTCAGGCCATCCAAGCCTCGTATCACACCATAAAAATCAATCAGGAATTCGAGAATTGAATCCACACCTTAAGGTGAGGGGAAAAATGGGACAAGAAATGAAGACTGAAGAAATCAATGTAGATCATACTTTTGTTTGTAGTAATCAGCATACGAGCTGTACTCCAGAGGACCAAGATAACCCTCTTTCCTTGGGAATGAGTTCTCTGAAGTCATATCATAGCGTATAGAGTCCACGTAAAACCTTTTCCCGGAGTGAGCAGCTGTCACTATTCTCCCTACCAAATCTTTAGCATCAACATAACTATCAGCCATTACTAGTTTTCCTTTTGTCAACTCCATATTCTGTGTTTTAGATACATTCCGACTAGGAACTAACCCAGAAGCTCTCACAACATCAAACTGTGCTATAGCTCCTCTGATCCCATAGGTTGGATGGGATTTCTGTCCAAAAGCCATACCATGACGCAATTTCCCAAATCCATACTCCCTTCTGTCTCCACCAAGTGTCCTTTCATTAGTACCAAGGTAAACATCTGGTCGAGCTTTCTGGAGGGGATTGTTCCATGCATCTGTTCCAATAATTTTTCCAACCAGATCCCAGTCAATCTCTTTAAAAGGATCTACAGACTTATCGCCAACCATAGGTACGAACAAATATGCCTTTGCAGGATCCCATGGAGTGGTGGATGGTTCAACATCCACATCCAGTACAATGCTCATCAATCTTACATGAAAGCTTTTAAGGGATGCCAGCTGAACAAAACCAGAGTTAAATTCATCAGATGCCAGAATGTCAAAAAGTAATAGTTACATAGTTTAATCAGCAGTCTAAAGGCTAAATTGACAACGAACCTGACTATCGGTAATATCTACTGGGCCCTTGAAGACAAGGGATGCCTTAGTTATCATGGTTCGAGCGATAAACAGATCCATCGACATCG
This sequence comes from Erythroxylum fimbriatum, assembly GCA_026770325.2. Taxonomy (NCBI): domain Eukaryota; kingdom Viridiplantae; phylum Streptophyta; class Magnoliopsida; order Malpighiales; family Erythroxylaceae; genus Erythroxylum; species Erythroxylum fimbriatum. The sequence goes on from JANZLH020000060.1 coordinate 727,594, forward strand.
ATAAGACCTATAAGAATTAATGGGTCAGAGACTAGTGGTTTAAATATCCCAAGTATGTGAGGATTGGGCATAGCTAGCACACCTCTGCATCCAGCTCATTGCCAAAAAGCAATGCAAACTCTGAAACTTGAGTTAGAAATGGATCTTTTGAAGAGCCTGTGTCAACACATTTTACAGCATACATGTAAAGATGAAATGTTTTGGGGGTGTAATCATCTCTTCCAGATAAGATCCATTCTCCCTGAAAGGCGGGCCAAAGAAAATTTAAACATGTGCATGCTAGACAAAGAAGAGAATCAATCCAGAAATCTGTCTTATCACCAATCATTAACCATACAACATACAGGAATAACTAACCTGAAGTACATCGGCTACACCTTCAGGATAGAACTCTCTATGCCTAGCAGTCCCCGGAAGTGGTTCACCTTCATCATTCTGGTCAACTTTTTCTTTTTCTTCCCCACTTCCCTTGTCTGGCAAAAGCATGTCAGTAAATGCTCCCATCTCATGTAGCTTCTTGCAAGCAGCCAGACAAACAGCCTGAAAACCAAGCAGAAGATAGTCAAGAGTATGAAAAAGGAAAATTGAAGTTAGAAGAACCGTACTGAGTAAAATTGAAGTTAGAAGAACTATACTAGAAGAACTATACTGAGTAAATACTGTACCTGCTGCGCAAGGCGCATTGAACCACATATTGGACCCTCAAGTTTCTCAAACGGTGCATTACATGGAAGTTGAAGCTTGCACGAATACTCAGTGGGACCTCCAGGCTTCTCATGCCTCTCCATAATGAATTCTGGACGAAGTATTGAATACCTAAAATAACATGGATAATTGAGCAATAATTTAATTATTGTCAAAACTATTATGATACTAGCTTTAGTATCCATCTTAAATTTCATTTCTCTAAGCACACCTGTCACTGGGTAACTGAGAACAATAGAAATGGATAAGTCCAACAGCGGAGTTTAAGCTCACAACAGCTCCAGTAGACTCCACCTGGTACACAGTTCCTGGAATCATGTCCATGGAAATCAATTTTGAAGCGTCCTTCAGATGACTAATGTCAGTTCTCTCAATTGCTTCTTTCCGCAAGGTCTCCTCACTATTCCTAGCATTCCTTAAGAATGTGGCATGAGACAAATTTCCCCTGAGATGTAAAAAATTTTAGTTTGCCCACATCTGTTACTAGTCATGAGATGGCTTTAACACTGAGTCAGACCCGACAATACTACCTCTCAACCATCAATATGTAATCTGAGCCAGGCTTTCTTGCTCGACCCCTGGACTGAATGTATGCAAGAACAGTTTTTGCAAGATCAAAGCGAATAACAACATTGCATTGCCTTATATCAAGTCCTTCCTCAGCAACACTTGTCGCAACTAACAAAGTCACCTGCACAATCGGCACAAACATTTACGTCTCCCTTACCAAATTCATCATATTTAAAATAAAAATGCATCACATTGGCTTTTGGACATACACGACCATCTCGAAATTTGGCAATTGTATCTTGCATTTGACATGTCCGCATTTCCTGACTATTGTTGTGCCCAATCAAACTTGCACACCTGATGAAACTCAGAGATGGAAGCTCTGAAAATACCTGCAAGTTCAGCAAAAAGTAAACGTAACAAGGTAATATAAGAAAAAAAGAGGGTACCAGGTCTTAAAGGCCAAATAAAAATCATATCTGTGCAAGCATATAACCTTAGGAAGAACCAAAGCAGCCACCACTCGCTCAACAAAGATAATTGCACGAAAATCCTCTGTATGCTGATACTTCAGAAGTACTTTAATTAACGATTGCACCTTTGGGGTGACTTTTCCATCAGCTACAGCAGCTCCGATAACCACATCCACATGTTCTCCGCCCGAGACAACTAAACCATAGAGAACATGAGTATAAAATATACAAGGTAACCTAATTGGAGAAAAGTTGACTGATAAATAAAACTAAGCAAAAGATAGCTGCATGTCGATAATACAATGCTTAAACAGTTTGATTTTAAAAAAACAAAGCAAAACCATTTTTTTCATCAAATAGACAAGATATTATGTGAACAAGGACAAATGACGAGACCCACCATGACTATCAGGGAGCTCTCCCTCCTCAATCTCATCAGGATCAGTGCCATTTTGAGCAATGACATTCGCATTCTCTTGAACTTTTGTATCCTTATCTGTAACAGCACCCTCGTTCAGTTGACATTGTAACAATGACACAACCTTTTCCAAGTAGGACTCTTGAAACTTGACATCAAGCTGATAATTTGCCCTCTCGTCATTTTGTAAAGCCGTCAAAAAGGATTGGGCAACCTTAAAAAAGGAACAAGTCATGTTCACCTCACCACTCCAAGCAAATAAAATAAAAGAGCATCTAGTAATTCTGGTACCTTGTAAGCACACCACTGACCCAGCTCACCAAGTGCGTAGTTGATAGCTCTCAGCTTTTGAATCAAGTTAACGGCCCCATCACTTTCTGTTCTTTCAGAGACACCATAAACTTGACGCAGCTCTTCCTTGGCTCCAGCATCTCTAGCTCCCATAAATTGCCATTTGCTTCTTCTGGAGCTTGATTGTGCAGCTTCTTCAACAGCCACTTCCATTTGCTTTATTTGTTCATGAAGGGACCATAAGCTAACTGCTTTGTCATATTCCACTACAACTTCTGAGGGCATTGGCACGTGTTTTTCAAGTTCTCTGCGATCTTTTATTGTACAAACTATGGAATCTAATTTACTTTCAAGATTACGAATCTTTATTGCGCAATCAACCTGACTTGAAACACCTAAAGAGTACAAAAAATGAGTAGTGAATCGTACTTTAACATAACATCAATTCAAAGACAAAATCCTTGCTAGTCTAGTGAATTTCTGATCAAAGAGATGCTCATGATATGCAAAAGTATCCCAAAAAGAAACATAAAATCTGGAAGAGAAATCATTAATCATTATCAAATTAATACCCTTTAAGTTAACTGGTGAAGCAGTCATTCCAAATACAGATGGCCTCTTCTCCTTTGGAGTGGTATGATAAAACTCAGACATCACTAAAGAATAAGGATGCTTCTTCACAGCATGATGACACTCATCCAAAATAAGGAGATTAATTGTTTCCATTTTGATTATGCTGTGCCTCAGAATGTTCAACAAAATTTGGGCTGTCATCACTAACACCTGCAATGCATGTACCGAAGAGGAACAAATCATGTTACCAACAAAGATAAATAAGACTATATCAATTGAGCAATCATTTGGTAATTAAAAAATAATTGCCAAAACTTGTTGCAATATGTTTGATGATATCTACTGAACATCTACATAAATGAAAAGATATGAATGATGACAAAATGAGAAGCACCTAAAATATACCTGTTTGCTTTCAAACTCCCGTTGCCACTTTCGAACGTCCCAGAAATCTTGGCCCATTTCGCCACAATAGTGGCCCACTTCATAACCAGTACGGTCACGAATAACTTCAGCTTGCTGTCATTTGACAAGAGAAGCAGAACAATCCCCACATAATTTTCATTAATAAACTAATTGACATTGTTAAAAATTGTCTCTAAAGGAAAACTGGAAGACAACAAGGTACCTGATAAACAAGTGGAACTTTAGGAACCAAAAATACAGCAAGCATTTTCTTGTTCTGCTTTTGTAAATCATTGCAAACACTTCTGATGAGAAGTACAGCAATGAGCGTCTTCCCTGCTCCAGTTTCAAGAAAAGCTATAGTATTTTTTTTCTTCGCCTGTTCAAGAACATCCAATTGATACTGACGCGCTTGCTCCTCAGGAACCTTTTCCTTAGCTTCCTCAGATTTATTCTCAGGCTTCCCATTGTACTCATGGTTCTTATCATTTGTTTCTTTTCCTTCTTTTTTATGTTCCACTTCCCAACTTCCTAAGCGGAAAACCATTCCATTCGACCCTGAATGATCCCTCTCCCAGTAACCTCTGGGTTCCTTATCTCTCCAGTCCCTGTCTCTACCATCTCTCCTTTTACCACAACCATAGCGATCTCTTCTCCGACTATGATCCCTATCCCTCCTATCCATCTCATCCCAATCGCGAGTCCTCTTCCTGCCAGAGCCTCTCTCCCTATCGTTGGGATCATAGTGCCCTCTACACGAATACAGTCTCTCGTATCCCTGACAGCTATGCCTGGCCCTTTTACTGAACCTTTCTTCACTAGAAAAATCTCCTTCCCTTGACCTCTCAGTTTCACACTTGCTCCCATTCTCTTTGGCAGAGTTATCAGACAATCTTTCCTCCCCTTTTCCATCCAGAGCATTCACCACATTATTGCAATTCTCCAGCTTTCTTCGCCTTTCAAAAAAGCCCTTCTCACTGCTTAATTGTAAGACAAAGCCCTCAACTTCAGTTTTGCAATCTGCAGACCCTCCATTGTCAAAGGAACCCTTCTCAACACCACAAACTTGAATTGCATTCCCCAAGATAGTTGCAGCACCGTTACTGTGGTTAGTGCAGTCAGCATATGGAGGCAGGCCACTACCATTCTTAATACTATCAAGTATGCGATCAATACCTCCAAAGAAATCATGAACGAGATTGTCTTGATTAGCATTATTATCCACTGAATCATTAACTATTGGAGTATCAAAGTCCACAAAACCATCAATTAGGTCACAAGGAATGTCCTCACAAGCATCAAGCCAGTAGGATCCAGAATCCCCATTCCCACCCTCCATTATGTCTTATACTGAATACAAACACCCAAACAACACTCAGAACTCCAATAAAGATACCAACTGTGTATAATTAAACAATCCAAAACCACATAAAAGCTGACCCCAGAAAAATTACCAGACTGGCGTTAATTAAATCAGAAAGGAAAACGGCAAAGGGAAAAGACAATAGAGAACACTAGAAAAAGAGTTACAAACAAACCGAAAACTGGATTAAGATGATGATGGGGCGTGTTATATTGTGAACTTGAGTCGTGAAAAGGGCTGATTAGGTTCTGCAGATTAGGGTAGATAGACCGTACGAAGCACGCAATAGTTAAGGGTGGCAGGGTAAAGCTTAGAGGTGAACAAACCCACCAAAGCCCAAAACACTGAGTGTGTGATTCTTTTAGATTCCACGGTCTATCAACCCCTACTCTGCTTTCTCTCTTAACTTCTCTCCTTCTACCAAAAGCGTCAGTGAGCGCTCTTCTCTTCTCTGCTCTTGAATCCCTCTTATGTTTCAAGTTTCAACCTTTTCTCACTCCAACCGCTGCAACTGTTGCCCCCACAGTTATGCTCTCTCGCAGGCTTGGACATTTAATATGTTGAGAGAAAGAAGCGCTTTTATAAGGAAAGGAAACAACAAATGGAAAAACAAACTACTGTTATTATTATATTATACAAAAAAACCAAAATTAAGACATATATTTGATATATTCCATTTTTTAAAATCATAATTTTACTTTCTGTTTTTGGGTACGACACGACATAACACTTGCATGTATTAAATGTTAGTTGTCATTTCGAATGAGCTCGACTTGGCGTGTAAGAAATGATCCAGCAGTCCGTACCCTCACAGAGAATACTAATAGCAATAGGGCTCGACTTGTCCTCTGCACCGTTCATCAGTTTCTTTGGTAATAAACAAAATAAAGGATCGTCAGTTAGATCTACATAACTAACAGTTAGTTAGTTAAATTATTTAAAACATTTAATTTTTTATTTTTATTTAAATAATAAACAAAATTATTTAAAACATTTAACAGTTAGTTATTTGATTATAATAATTACTTTATTTTTATTTTTTATTCCTACTCTCGTTCTCCTTTACAAACCAATCGGATTTAGATCGGATTCGGGAAGTGGACGTATGGTGCGGTGGTGGTCACTGGAGAATATTTTGTGGGTAAAAAGTACGGTGGGGGAACGTGCCAAGTTGCAACAGGCTGGGACGGAGGCGCACACATTGGAATTTCAATTTCGGCATATTACTGTATGAATAATCCACGAATAGGACGAGACGGGAAAGTCAAAAGGAAAGGTCAACGTGATGGGACATCCGAGGCCGTCCGATTTGTTCGAAGGTAAAAGGGGGAATTTCCGAATAATTCCTAAAGGCCCGGCTGAATAGATTTTTATCCCATAAGATACAAATCTCCCTCCTTCCCACCGTCATTCTCACAATTGTATTGTACCGTATCAACATATCTGTGACAGCTGACAAGATCACCCATTTCTGTTACTTTTTTCTAACTTGATTTTATTAAAAATTTAATTAATAGTTATTATATTTAAAATAGAACATGTTTATATTAATTATAGTAATTGAACTATTAAATTAAATTTTGAAAATTTAACTACGTAAAATATTATTTAAAATTATATTATATATTAGTAAATAATTAGTATGAATTTCAATACAATATTCATCAATCTTATAGTTGTACTTCAGTAATAATATTGCTTGTTTTTTGAAAATTTTCTTTATTATCATGGTTAATTAAAAGAGAATTTTTTTTAATCATTCGAAAATAGTCTTTCTTTCAGTTAAGGGTAAGATTACATACACTAAATTTTATCAAATCTCACATTTAACAAAATTTTTGCAGGCTATGTTGTTGTTAGATTGTCAATTTACACCAACTAAAATTAAGTCAAACAAAAATCTGTTTGATTATTAATGTTAATGTTGTTATATTTTTATCACTAATAATAATTACATATTAAAAAATAAAAACAGGAAACAAAAATTACTTCTTATGATTTTCATAATTTTTAAAATCCGGAAAAAAAAAACCAAAACAAAAAATAGAAATTATAAACTCAAACAAACAAGTATTTTTTACTAAATTTCAAAACAAAAATTAAAAACTAAAAATAAAAATAAAAACATATACTCCTAAGGATCAATCATCCACGTAAATCAAGGTGGTTAAGTAAATAAAATATAACTTGGACTATCCGCAGTTCTCTGCTGAAACTCTCGTCGGATGGACTAAACCAGCGCAGAGTTGGGTCAAACTCAACTCAGATGGGGTTGTTCAACAAGGGCCCCACATCGCCACAGCTGGGGGCATTCTTAGAAACTGGCAAGGAAAGTGGTGTGGTGGCTTCCTCCACCACATAGGGAGGGACTCGCCTACTACTGTGGAACTCTGGAGAGTCCACTCCGGCCTTTCCCAGGCGTAGGCGTTGGGTTACAGACGTGTTATTGTTGAAGTGGATTTCTTCAAGATAATCAACATCCTTTCTTCTTCCAGGGTAGTGTTAACTGATGAACTTTTGTTGGTGGCAGGTACCTGAGGACTTCTGAAGCGTGACTGGGAGGTACATCTCCAACATGTTTATCGCGAAGGCAACCAGTGTGCCGTTCGGATGGTGTTCAGTCCTGGCTTGCATCTTCTCCCGGCACCCCTGATGGCCATTCGGGAGCAACTTCAACGCAACCAACGGAGCGTTTTATACCGAAGAGTCCTGCGTTAATTCGGGGCGTTCTTGTTTTTTCTCCCTTGTAACCAAAAAAAAAAAAAAAAAAGACTTGGACTATGCGGAAACTTCAAGGAAAAGTTGTTGACATTGCTTCTCTTAGGACGACGAAATGCAAGGGAAAATGCATCGATATCTTCCACGGAGGAGAACATGAGAAGAGGGTAAGAAAATTCTCACGATTTTCTTCTTCAACTGCACCGTCAGAAGAGAAAACGCTTCATAAGTCGCCTTTTGAAAAAGTCGTTTAGATTTTTCAGTTACAAAAGTCAAAAAAAATGAAACAATTGTGGGCCTGTGTTTGGGGTGCAGTTGGTCCAAAGCAAATCATAGTCGCTTCACTTGCCACAAGAAGAGAAGTCATATCATCATATTCATTTTATTCACCAATGTCTTCAATTCTTCTTCAAGAGTGGAGTCTTATCGCCACAACTTTGATATTTATTCCTTGACTTTGTGACCACCCCGCTCTTTCTTAATATTTTATAGGCTATAATTAAAGTAAAATAAGACTTTTATTTTTGTCTCTTTTATGTTTTTATAAATATCAAAAATGGAACTTTATAATAAATATAGAAAAAAAAAGAGACAAAATTGAGGCTATGTCTTGAGTAGGCGCCGGCCGCTGACTACATGCTTTCATGCCTGAGTAGAGGGTAGAGACTTTAGCATCGGGATTACAAAAAGTCCGGCGAATCTTATAAAAGAGCCCTTGTGATATACTTGATTATTCATCTTAGTCCTTGTATTTTTAATTCGTTCACCTTAGCCCCTGTATTTTTTATTCTCATTCAAGATATCCCAATTAGGTATTTTC
>JANZLH020000060.1:787837-801584 GCA_026770325.2 Erythroxylum fimbriatum
CATCATCAGAGACAGGATTATTTTGTCCTGTCATCTGTCCCCGTCCCCGGGGACATCAACCATACAGGGGGTAAGAGTATGTTGGAAACTGTAATGCAGAGTTAAGGTTGTAATCCATCTCATCATAGCCACGGAATGAGTTCAGGTGTGCTACTACTTGGGAGGCTTCCTCCTGCAAAGAAAATCATTTTTTTAGTAGACAATAATTTCAGGTCTTTGGATGAAAGATATCCCCACAAAGCATGCCATTTCTCACCTCCTCTACATCACTTCTATGTTTACCTTCTCCAATTGCTGGAACATCATTACTCTCAGTTATACTTTGATCATGCTCGAAGTCCAGCACTGGACTCGATTCATCTTCCACGTTAGGCACGTCACCGGGATTTTTCTTCAACTTGCATAGAACAAACTCCGCCCCCTACACAATTCGATCAATTATGCACCAAAAATAAGGATAAAAGATATTTACTGCTGAAATGGCAAATTTGCTGCTGATCATATGACCCTGCCAAGCATACTAGTTCATGCACAAGAATCAATCCAATAATGGAGTCTTTTCTCAGTTTTCATGAGAGTCAGAGTCTCCCGATCTGTACCTGGTTTGGCAGGTTAAGGGTTGCAGTATATTCGTGAATGACCCAATTGGTCTTTACTCCATTAGGAACACGACCTTCATGGTACACCAACGTCTTCTTAATACCAATTTCCTCATTGGTGCGCTCGCTCTTCACTTTACGATCCCTACCAGTGGCTTTCCAGTAACCAAGTTTGGTTCTTCTGTTGGCTTTCTTGTTCTTCAAGTACCTATAAATCCGAGGGCTAAAGAAATACCACTTCGGATTATCCGAGTTCATTTCTGAATTCCCTGTTGAAGACATTGTATGGAGTTGCATAACTAAGCAGAAATTTTCAAACAAAATAACGAAAAGGTTATGCATTTGTACCTATGTTAGCAGCTAGGTCCCAAGGTTCCAACTCGCACACGTTGAGCTCAGGAATTTCACCAACTTCATGATCAGAACCAAGCATCTTCAGCCTTAAGTAATGGTTCACCAGTTCTTCATCCGTTGGACTAAACCTATAGCCAACCGCATTCTCTAACTCAAAATCATAACCTGTGCTTGCCATCTTGAAAGACAAAGAAAGAAAGATTTTTCTTTTGCTTTTACTCACCAAACGAGAAACTTATAACACTAGGATCAGAAGCTGATTACAACGAGGCATGTAGAAGAGAATCAAAACATATATAATAAGATTTCAGTTGAGCATAGCAAGTTAGATTTCAGTTGAGCATAGCAAGTTACTAACAGTTTCAAGTCAAAGTCTCAACTTCACTGAGAAGTTCACTAGTCAAGTGACTAGAAACCCCATTGGATTAAGGGCTTGCGTGTGGATCCCACCATAATCAGCGAAAGTGAAAACTTGGAAGATAATCGCCCAAAACTCAAAAGGCGAAGGAAGAAGTGAGCTCCACAACTGGACCTAGGCTGCCTAGAACATTCCAGAACATTCTGAACGTTCCCCTGTAACGGGACATACCTCATTTCCATTGGAGTGCGTACTTCTGCTCCTTCTTTGGTATTTTAAGCATGCCCCTTGGGGGTATTTAGTGACGGAGCCAGAAATTTAAGACAGAGAATTCAAGAATTAATTTTTTTAAATTTTGGAGAGCTCAGTACACCACTGACCCTTAAATAACTCTATCTTTATATATATATATATATTAAAAATAATTTTTTAAAAAATTTGGAGCCAGTAACCCCCAAATTTCTATGTACCTCCGTCTCTTGGGGTATTTCAGATTAATTATCCTAAAACATAAATGATGAGTTTAGGAATTAGTTAGCGTTTTAAGTTAACAAATTAGCGTTTTAGTTATTTTAGCTGTAGCTGACAAACTGTTTTGTAGTTAGTTAGTCTGTTAACAGCAGAGCCGACGATTACTGGTTTCTGATACAACGCATACTCTGCTATTGTTAGTTCTCATGAATCATGGCGAACAGTGATCGTCAGTATGAACCAAGACCACAATATGGAAGTCAGACCATTGAAGATCCTTTACAGCTCCAGTCATCGGATCATCTTGGTATGATTCTCGTATCTTCTCCTCTTAATGGATCCAATTACTTGTCATGGTCGAGATCCATGAGAATTGCCTTAGGAGCTAAGGTCAAGTTAGGATTCATCAATGGAACATGTATCATGCCAAATAAGACGTCGCCTGAGTATGAACATTGGGTTCGGGTTGACTACATGGTAACATCGTGGATTCTGAATTCCATTTCCTAGGAGTTGGCTGATGCCTTCATTTATGCAAGAAATGAAAAAGAGTTATGGGATGAACTTGATGAGAGAGTTGGAGAGAGTAATGGACCTACGATATATCAGATTCAAAGAGAAATAAGTTCAATTGATCAGGGAAACATGAGCATTGCCAAATATTATACAAAATTGAAGAAACTTTGGGATGAGTTGAATTGTTTACTGCCAATTCCAGAACTATAGCTGATTTAAATCAGATGAGCAAATTAATTCAGTTTTTGATGGGTTTATATGATTCATTTGATCATGTCAAAAATTAAATTCTTCTTATGGATCTTATTGCTTGTGTGAATAAAGCCTATTCGATGATATTACGAGTTGAGAAACAGAGGGAAGTGCATGATGTGGAGGAAGTTTTTGAGCATAACGCATTATTGGCCAGGGGATACGGTTTCAAGAAGGATGGAAGAAACCAAAACAAACAATGGAACGACAAGAGAATAGAGGCCAAGAAAGACAGATACTGTGTTTACTGCATAAAAGAGGGACATTTGAAGGAAACTTGCTTCAAATTACATGAATATCCAGATTGGTATAAGAATAGCAAGGAACAAAAAGGAAAGAAATAACCACGAGAAATGGCAAATTTTGTTGACACACCATTTGAAGGAGCTGAAACAATTGAGATTATTCAGAAATCACCTGGCTAGTCTGCAGAAATTACAAATGTTATACAAGAAGAGGTTATGAAATACATGAAAGGAATGAATATGGGTGAGGATAGTCGCTGAATTAATTTTGCTCATCTGACAGATTTTGCAGGTTCTGCACTCAACTTTGCTTTCAATTCATTCAACTTTATAGAACCAGGTTCATGGATAATTGATACAAGAGCCTTAAACCACATGACATCAGCTTTTTAATCAACCTAAAATCCCCAAAGAATATACACCAGTTTTTTTTAACAGATGGATCAGTTAAATTAGTTCATCAGATAGCTCTTCTCTCAAACTGACTACTGCTCTTCATATACCCAGTTTTAAGTTCAACCTACTTTCAGTTCATAAGCTTACTAACATGTCTGGTTTTAGAATCACGTTCTACCCTTCCTTTTGTATGTTTCAAGACCTGCCGACTGAGAATGTTTTAGGAGTTGGACGAGTTAAGGGAAGTCTTTACATTCTAGACAAATCTAGTTTCTCACAAGATATAAATGATTATGTTGTTCAAGATGCAAAGATGGCGAGATTTCATATTCAGCAATAAGCATCATGTACGTTTACTGACCATATAAATAAAAGATCTTAGACTGATTTTCAACTTTGGCATAACAGATTGGGTCATGCTCCTTATTCTGTCATAAAACGTATTGATGGCATTACTTCTGGTGATTCACTACATTTACCTCTATGTGATGTTTGTCCTCTATCCAAACAACACCGTTTACCATTCTCCAACAGCCAAACCACTTCAGCCCACATTTTTTATCTGTCATATAGACCTATGGGAATCATATAGAATCTCTTCTTTTTCAGGAGCTCACTATATCTTGACTATTGTTGATGATTTTAGTTTAAGGCTACAGGGACTTTTCTACTCAACCATAAGACACAAACCGTTAAAACTCTTACCCACTTTCTCAGCTTCATTGAAAACCAATTTCAAAGCACTGTTAAAGCCACAAGAAGTGATAATGGAAGTGAATTTGTCAATACAGATTGTTCCCATATTTTCAAAACCAAAGGCATTATACATCAACAATCATGTCCATACACCCTCAACAAAATGGGATTGTTGAATGAAAACACAAACATCTATTACAGATTGCTCGATCTCTTATGTTTCAAAGTAAGATGCCAAAGAAATTATAGGGAGTTTCAATTTTGGTGGCTACTTATATCATCAACCGACTACCTATACCTGTTTTATCTAGGAAAACTCCATATGAGCGGCTCTATAGTAAGCCACCGAGGTATGATCATCTTAAGACTTTCAGATGCCTTTGTTATGCCACAAATACATTGCCTCATAAGGATAAATTTGATGTAAGAGCTTTCAAGTGTGTTTTTATTGGCTGTGCTATTGGTCAGAAGGCATTCAATTTGTTTGATCTTTATACCCACAAAACCATTGTTTCCAGAGATGTGTTTCATGAATCAATATTTCCTTATGCTCAAGCCATAACCAACGTCACACCACAACATCATTCCACACCTCTGTCCTTAATTTCTCATGTTGATCCATCTTTCACACTTCCTAGTGATTTTCGTTACGTCCCTACAGTCCCACCTCGTAATGATACACCAGTTCCTCTCCTTCCAGCTGAAACATGTTCTGCCCCACCTATTAATGATACACCAAGTTCTTCAGTCCCAGCTGCATTACCAGTTTCAGATTCAACCCCAGATATTCCTCCATCTTCCCTACCTCACTTACATGTTTGGAAAAGCACAATAGTCAAATATCCATCTTCAAGATTAAAGGATTATGTCCCGAATGTAAATACTTCTCCATTCTCCCCTGCTGCTGGAATTTTCTCAGATCAGTTACCTTCCTCCAGTATGTCCTATACTCCTCCCACTTTTCCGTTTATTCAACCACCTTGTTTTACCTCATCATATTGAATATCTTGGCAAATATATCGAGTATTCATGAACCTCGGAGCTATAATCAAGCCATCTTACTTTGATAAATGTTAAATAAAAACTACAGTACTACTCTAAATCCCAATATGTGCTTATCACCCTCCAATTCAGTCAAATATTAGTCATACAATTAAGAACAGGATACAATTAAAACTCCAATTCCTTGTCAATATATACAATCACCACTTTAGTTATTTTAGTTGCTGAGTATCAGCAATCAAACTACCATAATTATAAGTACAATATTGTTCGGACATACGCTATTAACATACTGAAGCAACAACATTGTTCAGACATACGCTATTAACATACTGAAGCAGTTTGTTCTTATCTTCATAAGCTCACTAGGCAGAGGATAGGCCATGTGCCTCGCCAATCTTATAACCTATGTAGGCTTGCTTTGTGATGCCACGACAAAATCTGTAAGTCAGGCAGGCAAGGAAAAAGAAGGCACATGAACCAGATCATAGCTACCAGGCATGGAGTTACCAAAGCCACTGTACTGTGCCCAAGGGCTTACTTCACCGGACAGGACATAAGCCATTGACGTTCCAAACATGCCTTCTGGATCAGTTACCCAGTTTTCCTCTAGTAGAGTGTCAAACTGTAGAAGAAAAAAAGAAACAAGGTAGTATAAGCATAGTCCTCAAATTCACCTACTATGGTCCATACGAATAAATACTTTAAAGGGAAAAAAAGTTATGAGGGATTTAGTAATTGCCTCTGTTTTACTTGCGCAATCAAATGCCGCCAGGGAACTCCACTCAATATCTTCGGGAGTTGACACGATAGTCTTCTCATATGTACTTTGAGTTTTGAAACCTGAAATTGTTGACTCTAGGGAACCAGATTCACCATCCTGAATGACAGGTACATTCACTTCTGATGATGAATTTAGTTCTATAAAATCATGCTCCATCCCGCAATTTGGTTCAACTATATCATGTTCTTGTTCGTTTCTAGAACTAGAAGGACCCAAAAGGGGTGGATTCACACAGGATTTTACTAAATCATTATGGGGTATTTTATGTTCTAAGTTGGAAGGTAGAACAGAAATACTCTCCTTCGTCATTAATTGACTATTAGTATCTGAAGGTCCGGTAATTGCTGTAATCAATTTGCCTCCTACAAAATCAAAGTCTGATATTTGATTTTGTATACTTGAGGTAGATAGATAATTATCATTCTGATTAGATAGATAATTACCTTTCTGATGATGTAATTCATCTCTAAATTCAGAAGATATGGCCATTGGAGTAAGCTCAACCCCTCCATAGGCTAAATTCTGAATATTGAAGTCTGAGATCAATACGAAATCACCTTTCTCGTATAAATCTCCGACTACTAGCATATGATTTTCAATATTGTTTGGTACTGTTACAGGAGGAGTCGTGTCTCCACCAACAGGTACTTGATTTTCAAGATTGAAAGGTTTTGTAGCGTGAGGAGTTGCCTCACTGCAAGAGAATATTTGATCTATAAGATCGGAAGGCTTTGTAGAGTGAGAAGTAGCCTCACCGGAAGATAATATTTGACCTTTAAGGTTGGAAGATGTCATTGATATTTTATCTTTAATATTGGAGGAATATGTCATTGTGGGTGATATTTGATTCTTAGAATTGGTATGTATCATTGTAGCTGATATTGTATCTTTATGATTGGAAGGTGTCAATGGGACTGCTATTTGTTCTTGAAGATTGAAAGGTAGCATTGTAACTGATATTTGTTTATCGAGAATGGAAGGTATTGCAGTGGGAGGAGGAGGAGGAGGAGGAGGAGGAGGAGGAGTTGTCTCACCAGAAAAGAATATTTGACTGCGAAGAATGGAATGTGTCACTGTCGGAGAAGAGACCCCGTCGCAACAAGGTGTACCAGGCACTTCACCTTGACATTCATTCTCCACATTAGGAGCCTCTTGACATGCAGACTGTTGCTTATCACAAAATGAATTAGCTACGTCTGTTTCAAAATCAGAAGCTAAAGCCACATCAGGATTCTTGGTCTTTTCACATGGCTTTTTCTTCAACTTGCAAACCACAAAATTCCCCTGCATCAAGACCAAAGATAATGAGCTCACTCTGAGATCTCTTAATGAATCAAATTGCTAAAGTAAATAAAAAACAGAAACCAATAAAGCAAATCCACAACTAAACAAAACACCACATGAATTGCCACTTCAAGCAACTTCATCATCTCCAATGCTTCTTTTACCAAGGTCAGCCGAATCCAAATCACAGTTCAAAGTTACTTACACAAAAAGTGACGAATGAAGTTCAAAGTTTCTGAGAAATTGTAACGTATAAACTAGATTGGCCCTAAACTTTGCCTTTTCAAATGCTCAACACTGCACATAACAAGCATCTGCTGATACAACGAAAAAGATCGATCCAGCCCTTGCCAATTTAAACGAACATTTCTCATAGATAGTATGTACAATCATAAGATCAAACTACCTGATTAGGCAAGTTAAAGTCATATTCGTGCATGACCCATTCGGTCCTCGTTCCTTTGGGATGGCCAATGTAGAAAACCAAAGTCCTCTTAGTACCAATCTGCATCTTAGTACACTTAGCTGTGACTTTGCGAGGCTTGCCGGTGGGTTTCCAGTAACCCGCCTCCGTCGTCCTGTTGAGTCGCTTACTCTTCGAGTACTTTAAGTTACGGGGACAAAAGAAATACCACACATGGTCCTTGGATCTTATCTTCGATTGGTCTAATTAAGATCAAAACTATCCAATTAGAGAAGGGAAAAACATTAAAAACGATGGAAGAAGACGAGATATGATTATATACATACCGGGCAGGTCCCAAGGTTCGCACTTGCAGACGTTAACAACGTTTATTGCCCGCACCTGGCTTTCGTTTCCGAGATTCTTGTATTTTAGGAAATGGGTCAGCAGCTCTTCGTCGGTTGGATGAAATCCGTATCCAACCGCCCGCAGTTTTTTATTGACCTCAACTGCCATAACTAAACAAAGACAGACAGAGTAAATTAAGCGTAAGAAAAGGATTAGGTAACAAAAAAAAGCACGAGACTGGTTTAAAGAAGTTGGAACTGACCAGTTGAGATTGTGGAGGTGGAGCTCATCTTTCTTCCTAAAATGGTTAGAAAATATGATGGGAGACAGTTGATGGGAGACAGTTTGATGTTAGGATCGGAGTGGCAGTGCTTGTATTGAAGAGACAAATTTAACTCCATTTTAGATTCCGACACTGTTCATTCTTTCGACTACTTCGTTGCGAAGTAGTCGCTAAACCCACCTATTGGTCCGTCGACTGCGCGTGGATCCCGCCACTAGCAATCTAGCATACCTGAACGTCATGCTTTTTCCTCTTTTACTTACTGACCCCTCTTCGCTTTCTCTTGGTGAGGTCCTGTTCCCGAATTGCTGCGGCGCTGTCATCGAATAAATTTCAGCCATCCAGCCTTTGTTTGAATCCTTATTTATATAAAGTAAAGGGAAGGAAATGTTGAGAGGAAAAGAAAGGAAAAGAACAGAAGAGAAATGGAAAGAAAATATTGAGAGGAAAAGAAAGGAAAAGAATGGAAGGGAAATGGAAATGGAAATAGAATTTCCTTTCCCCTGTTTGTTTTCTTAATTTATCAAAAAAGAGAATTGAAACTTATATTAGACAAAAGAATTTTTTGAGACCTTTATGCCCTTGATTAACTTATTTATCATTTCTTGGCTTCTTGTCCATGCAGTTTGTCATTACAGGTCTACCTCTAATCATGTTAAACTAGACCATGTTATAACATTTACGCGAATTTGATATGTTCTTTTTCCTTCTTCTAGTGTTCTCTTCTTCCACTCCTCTCTGTATGCTTATTGTTGCTGGGACATCCTTCTTTGCTGTTGTATGTGGGTTATCTACTACATTAAGATCATATTTAATATAAAGCATGGTTTTAAAATTGTATCTTTTTAAGAACTTATATTTGGGTTATCAAATGCTTTTGTCCCCCTGTTTAATAATCTGTTTTACATCAGTTACGATCATAGGTATCAAGCATCACAAAGTTCTGTGAAGAGTGTTGTCTTCCGATAACGAAAACACCAACAAGAAACTCTTTCCGTGAAGAGTGTTGTCTTCCGATAACGAAAACAGGATAAACAAAAAAGAAACTACAAGCAAAAGGAAAAGAGAAATGAAAACCAGCTTAAATGAAGCAGAACATATCAACTGAAGATATGTGTGGGAATTGGCTGTCTTTTTTGTTAAGTAAGGATATAATAGTAATTTATTTATATTAGGCTTGTCTTATCCTGAATTTCCCCTGCTTTCCCACCAATTTGGTGGGAAATATATTTGGTCCATATTTCCCTCCAATTCCTCTCTATTCCCTCACTTTCCCTTTGCTTAATTTTATCCAAACAATAGAAAGGAAGAGAAATGCATTTCTTTTCCTTTCTTTTCCCTTGCTTTCCTTCCATCCAAACAAAGGCTTAAGTATGAACTTTTACATTAGACTTGGACTCTCCCTTAAGCAAGTCTTTTTACTTAATAGCTCGAATATATGGCTATCACAAAAAGCCCTTTTACTCTACTAGTTTGGGCCTACTAAGAGTCCCCTTACTTTTTTCCGTGGGAAAATAATCACGAAATTCAACTACCATCTCCATACTCGTTCTTTGTCGAATCTAGCTCTGATATCAGTTGTTAGAACTAAGAAACTCACTTTTATAGAAGATCTACTTTATGAGCCTAGTGATGAAATATATTTGTAGGCTTTAACATTATACTTTAACCTAAAACTTTAAAATGTTAAATTGATGGATATTTTCTACCTCAAAGGGTGTAGCTCGATGGTTAAGAGCAAAGCTTGGCTTTAGTTAGGTCCCAGATTCAATTTCATGTTAACTCCTTTGTAAAAATCTGGGACAGTCTGAATTTTACCTTTAAGTGGAGAACTAGTTGAGCCTTCGATGATGAGGTGCGCCCACTTAACTTACCTATAAGACGGTGCACTAATTGAACCCTAAAAAAGATAAGGTCACTTAACCCGCTTACGAAATTTTCTATAAAAAAAAAAAATCGGTAGCTATATTCCTAGTTTCCTGCTTTGACATCCCAACAACTTAATATATATGAATTAACCAACCTGTTTTACTAGGATTAGGAAAGCAGATTTATTTGTCAGATTGTTGCTTCTTGAGTTTGATCAAAGTGTGTGGACTTTGGACAAGACACATACAAAGTAGAGGACTTCCTATGCATGCGGTTTTCTGTTCACTTTTGTGCCTTGAAACCCCCTTGCGGCTCGTTTCACGAGTTCTCTTATAAAGCTCTAATTATTTTCTGCTGCCACTGTATCTCCCATTGTCTCTGCAATTATTTTATCTTTACGAAGGGCATCAACTTCCTCAGAGAAAAACCAATCTGATATCAGACTTAAAAACCATGTCGTACCCACCTTAAAATGATGCTTCCCTCTTCAGCACTACCACTTCATGCATCAGTCCTTTTCTTCAATCCACTTATGTTTCCCCATCTCTTCGCTTTAGAGGTTTTATAGTTGGCTTCCACATGGATTTTGGGGTGGTGGGTTTAGACGCATTGGTGAGTTCGGACACAAGCACTGGCGGAGTCGCAAATCTTTCTAGGTCAGATCCTGATACGAAGCTGAAGTGGCACGGATCTGGGTTTCTCAAGCAAGACAGATCTGACACAACTGAAGATGATTGGAGGAGCTCTAAACAGGCCAAAACTGAGTCAATGCTTCATCTTCAGAGAAACATGTCGCTGAAATCTAATAGTACTCTATTCGCTGATGGACAGCGACCTGAACAAATGCTAAGCTTCTCATGCTCCAAATTGGAAACTGAGAAGACATCTCAGCATGTCGCATTTCCTTACTTTCACATTACTTCTGCTCACGGTAGAAATACAGGTACTATTAAGCACATCGACTGTTGGGGAATGGTATATCTATCAATCATTATTTGAAATGATTTTAAGTTATGCCATGGTTTATTGGTTCCCTGTGGGGAAACAACGGCCTGAAGAGGGTTTCCAGGACGCTTTTAGACTATTCTCGGACATGATTTTAGCTTTTGGTCACTGTTCTTTTGTGGGTCTCCTCTTCCTAATAATTTTAGGTGGCGCTCTGTGAACAACACGTTCTAGGATTATAGACAAGTTGTTATTGCTTGTTTGGATTTTGATTATGGGGAATGGTGGGAGTCCAAATCTAGGAGTGGTCTTAGAAAGTCTTGTCAATAACAAGGAGGAAAAATAGTTTCATTTTATCTCAACAAATCTCTTTCCTCCTGTTTTGAGATGATTGGTTTCTGTTACTAATCAAGCGTAGGATCTTCATTGACAAAACAAGAAAGATCTTTGAAGCCAAAATTTGAACAAAAAGCACAAATCCTTTGCTGGGTTACCTACCCTGTATAGAAGATAAACAATTTGTCACTATTGCTTTCTCCTTGAAACACTGTAGGGAAGTTTTTTTATGGGCATTTAATGACTTCCTTTTTATATTTCTATTTACCTGTTTCCTTCTCGGAGAAAAGCTTTTATTACAGTTTGTACAAATATGCCTAGAAACATCTGTTTCTTTGTTTCTGCAATTTCACTTTTTCTCTTGCTTTTTATCCTCTCTTAGGATACAACAGTGGAAGCTTTAGTAGCGTTGGAAGTATGCACGGGGTTTTTTCAGATGCAAAAGGGCCATTTACTCAGTCGCAGTGGATGGAACTTGAACGTCAGGCCTTGATCTACAAATACTTAACTTCAAATGTGCCTGTACCTTCCCATCTGCTTATTCCTATAAGGAAAGCTGTTGATTCTGCAGGATTCAACAACTTTCCAGGAGGATTTCTCAGACCCAGTACTTGTAAGAAGTTTTCTGTGCACAATGTTTTCTTGATTTTGTTCTAAGTCATTTTCTCCCGAGAGCTGATGCATTTATATGTGATTCTTACCCTTTTCCTTTTTTAAGTATTCTACTGTCTTATGCGGACTTGCAGTATACAAAGCGGCAATTTTTATGTGACTTGGAATGATTAGGCAATGCATAAAGATTTATATTTTGGCTATGCATAATAATTGGTTTACCATACTTATGCGTGACTTGGAATGGCAGTGCAATGGGGTAGCTTCCAACTGGGATTCTCGAGCAACACCGATCCAGAGCCAGGACGGTGTCGTAGAACAGATGGAAAGAAATGGCGGTGCTCGAGAGAAGCTGTTGCTGACCAAAAGTACTGCGAGCGGCATATGAACAGAGGCCGCCATCGTTCAAGAAAGCCTGTGGAAGTTCAAACTGGCCATTCAAACGCTACCACCGCCTCCGGTGCAAAGTCGATAGTTACGGCTTCGCCCCCATCTGCAGTGGTGGTTGGTCACCGAAGCAGCAGCGGTGGCACAACAAATAGCCTCACCATTGCACAGCATCAGTTGCAGACTATTAGTTCGTCTAATCTTTTTTCTGATAATCCCGTCGGAAGGTAAATGGAATAGGAATTCAGAAGTCAAAACTACTTATGTAGCATTTTATGTTGGTTTGTAATAGATATTTATTTGTTTTTCTTCAATATTCTTGGGCGGAGAACTTTACGATAGATGTTTACTTGTCCATTAACTTGTTTTTTTTTTTCCTAATATCAGGAAATGCATTACTGAAGAGTTCGCACTTGGCACCTTTGATTCCCTCAACCCTCAACAACATAAGAGCTCCTTCCCGATGATGAATGGTAGAAACTATGGAGCTTCCCAGAACCTGAGTGACCAGGAAACTGCTTCACAACGTTCTGTTCGACAATTCATGAATGATTGGCCGAAAAGCCAGTCTGATCGCTCCATTGGTTCCTGGCCCGAACTTGATATTCAATCCGATAGAACTCAGTTGTCGATTTCAATTCCCATGGCTTCGTCAGACTATATGTTTTCGACTTCCTCATCCAACAGTGAGAAAACTACCCTCTCTGGTCTAAGGTCATCTTGCGAACTGGATCCAATACAAATGGGACTTGGAGTTGGTACTGTACTGAAGGAACCAAACCAAAGACAAGCAAGTTGGATTCCCATCGCATGGGAGACTTCAATGGGCGGTCCCCTCGGCGAGGTTTTGCATACTACTAATAATGGTTCAGCAGAGTGCAGGAGTTCATCAGCACTCAATCTCATGTTGGAGGGATGGGACAGTAGTCCTAGGTTAAATTCTTCGCCAACTGGGGTCTTACAGAAGGCATCATTTGGTTCACTTTCAAACAGTAGTGTAGGACACAGCCCTGGAGCAGATAACAGGAACAGTGAATGTGCTAGTTTGTGCTATGAGCTCGACAAGGCTCAAGTTCACTTGCCTGCCCTGTAACTTTTTAACCTTTTGGAATGTGTCATGAGTTGTATGCTAAGCTCAGCAATTTCCTTGAGAGATTTTGATAAGACATATCATTTTGTATTTCCTGGTTTATATATAGTATTATGTAACTCCTGTTTGTGGATAGTGTGCAAAATGGAAGAATGAACATAACAAACAGCAAGGCAGATGATGTTCGAACTCGTCTTCTGGAAAATTATGGGTTGGAAGTAACGTAACTAAAACTTGTTCGTTCTTTAACTTGTCATGGTTTTACCTTTGCATGACGATTTGCCTGAAGAGTAAAGTCCAGTTCTTTTCTTGAATATAAGCACAAGGAACTAGCCCGACTATAAATTGGAGTACAAAGTATAAACCACTTTTGAAGAAATCCCATTAGAGGGAAAAAAAAAAAAACTAAATAATACAGAGAATATGGAGGTGTGCGTAACCCAAAATCCATAGAAGTGTTGCGTCCATAAAATTAGGGCTTTAAACACCACCAAGTAAATTTAGGAGTTGAACTAAT
>JANZLH020000060.1:801684-816346 GCA_026770325.2 Erythroxylum fimbriatum
TTTTGGGCCTGTAATAATTTTCAAATTTCTGTTTCTGACAGTATGATGTGATGTATTGTAAGCACTGTTTGAAATGTTGTGTGTGATTGGATTATACTGTTTTGGGTGGCATCCACATATCCTCCCAGGGGGTATTTAGGTGTTACATATTCACCAAAGCTCAAATGCTTACTCAGTAAAATGAACTACTTAACAAACTCAAGTTGGCATTATTTGCCCATCTTGAGTTTCTAAAAGAGGGGCAAAATATTAATTGTATATTTACTCTTGAATCTTTCCTTTATTTGTGAACTTGTAACTCTATATGTAGATCCTTTCTATATATATACATATACATATACATATATATATACATATATATATATATATAATCAAGAATTGAATTTATTATAAGACATTATAAGACTTATTATGTCATTTTGAAAATTAAAAGACGTTTATGCCACCACTCGGACTCGAACCGAGATGCTCTAGCACTGCTTCCTAAGAGCAGCGTGTCTACCAATTTCACCGTAGCGGCTTGCTGTATGTATGTATACACTTAAAAGATTAATAATATATAGTTCTCTCCAACTTATTCCCGCACCTTACAATATTTTTAGTTGATACAACCTTATGCCAAGGTGTGTTCTTATCTAAAGTAAAAAGGTTAAAACATAAACAAATAAATGATTAAGACACATGCATGTTGAACTAGAGGAGGATTTTCTAAAGTAGTTATATGCAAAAAGAAGTAATGACATACATGATTTATGTTTGAGATGGGCTACGTTATTTAAAAAAGCAAGTTTTTGGTCAATTTCAAGTTTTAAAATGATTGTAGATCTTACTAGAGTCATGATTAAAATATGTTTAACTTAGTAAGGTGCAATTTGTGTAGGATTATACC
The DNA here is from genome assembly GCA_026770325.2 of Erythroxylum fimbriatum. NCBI lineage: Eukaryota > Viridiplantae > Streptophyta > Magnoliopsida > Malpighiales > Erythroxylaceae > Erythroxylum > Erythroxylum fimbriatum. The sequence goes on from JANZLH020000060.1 coordinate 802,574, forward strand.
ATTTAGAGTTTACATACAAATATATTATTGTAAACCTAGTTTAAGGATCCAAAAGTTTATAATCCACTACAAAAAAAATTAATATAATTTGCAATATTTTATTGATAAAGTATTACAGATTGTAAAATTTTTTGGTGATGTTTTAATTTTTCGCAATATTTTTAACATGTAACACTTTTTACAACAATTTTTTATTAAAACGTCACGAAACAAAACATCGCGGTTTGTTTGCCATTGGTTTGTCATTTGTTGAATTTACATTTAAAAGTTCTTCAGGTGCGTTCACTTTCCACTTTCTTCTCTGACGTTTCTTCTTCTCTGGTTTTTCTCTAATTTCTTCTGTCCTCTTCCCACCCAAATGTAAGGCCTCTAGCAGCCGCTCCTTCTTCCTCCACTAAGAAGTCCAATTGTTTTGAGATTAACAGACTTCTTTTAAATCCAGTTTGGCTTTGAATTTCTTTCCACTTTCGTCGGGATTTGGGACGAGACATCGTTTTTTCCTTTATTTTTTTTCGTCAAAAGATTTTTACGAAATTGAAACTAAGAAATTGGTTTCTCTAGCTTTAGGCTTTTGTTTTGCTTTTCACTAGAGGGTAGAGATGGAAATGCTTGCTTTATTGGTTGTTAGTATTTTGGGATGGAGGTTAATATTGCTAGGGTTTCATCCGTAATCTTTTGCTCGTTATGCTTCATGAATCTTGGAAATACCAGAATTGAGAGAAAGAGAAGAACTTGGAGCGGTGTTGATCGAAAATGATGAGAGGCTGAGTTGTGCAGAAGAACAGCAGACGAAAGGCAGGGGGAGCTGTGCAGGAGGCTGTGATATGTGTGAGAATTGGCTGTCTTTTTTGTTAAGTAAGGATATAATAGTAATTTATTTCTATTAGGCTTGTCTTATCCTGAATTTCCCCTGCTTTCCCACCAATTTGGTGGGAAATATATTTGGTCCATATTTTCCTCTAATTCCTCTCTATTCCCTCACTTTCCCTTTGCTTAATTTTATCCAAATAATGGAGAGAAAGAGAAATGCATTTCTCTTCCTTTCTTTTCCCTTGTGTTCCATCCATCCAAACAAAGGCTAAGAGAATTTTTGAATAAAGTAAAGTACTGTCGTTCGAAATTACGAAAGACGATTATATTTGTCTGCTCCTCCTTTATTAATGATAATAACTGTTTTTATTTTTAAAAAAAATTCAATTGTTTGAAAAATAAGATTATATTTGTCTGCTCCTCCTTGTATTGTAGAGACAAATTTAACTCCTTTTTAGAATCCGACACTGTTCATCAATCAACTACTTCGTAGTGGTGGTTAAAATAAGATATGACGGGAGACAGTTTGACGCAAGGATCGGAGTGGTAATGTGCTGCTGGTATCGCGGAGACAAATTTAACTCCTTTTTAGATTCCGATACTGTTCATCCCTCGACTACTTCGTTGCGAAGTGGTTGCTCCTATTGGTCCGTCGCGTAGATCCCGCCACTATCATACCTGAAAGTCATGCTTTTTCCTGTTTTCCGTACTGACTCCTCTTCACTTTCTCACAGTGAGCAGTTTTGGTAATTTCCACGTCACAGGAGATGAGCTCAAACTAAACGAAAACTTTGCTTCCAAGATTCTATGGACCCCAACCCCCCACCCATGTTCAGATTCAGGATTCTTAAAGTTGAAAGCACTATGTAACAATACACATCATGACATCTTAAGGTGATTTGTTAATGGAAGTGTTCATTGGAGCTGAACAGATACATGAAGCAATGGCCCTGTCAAAACTTTCTGATCCCTTCCCTCTAGTTACAAAATTTTATATCCAGAAGATATGGCCCAAATCGAGAGATTTGGGAGACATGGTACAATTGTATTTGTATGATCTTTTCATTTACAAACTTCCAATTCTATTTTCCATGTCAATATTCCAATGACCCTCTTCATCTTTATGCTGCTACTGCTGCTGTAAGGCTAACCCCACCGAATCCTTACAGGTGAAAAAACGACGGTGAGTCGAGCATGATCTGACAAGGAGTAATTTTCGGGCCACATCCCTCTCTCCACCTCGCGGGGGAACAGAACAGCATCCTTCACACTGAAACCAATCGCTTCTTCCTCATTTCTCCCGATGTGATTTTCTTCCATCTGCTCCAAACATTCCGAGTTCCACATTCCCTGTTCCAAATATTCATCACTTACATAGAAGTAGAACACGTATGTTTAAGAGAAACATATATATCTGTGTTAAGTACACAGAGCAATCAAAAGAGTATGGTTACAAACAAAAAGAAACTGACATAACCAGATCCTTATACCATATCTTTTGCAGAGGAATGTTTACGGGGAAGCTGAAACTGAAGATGGGAAGGGATAGTATACCTTAAATTCTTCGTAATCAATAACCCCATTTCCATCTTTGTCTGCTTGGTTCCACAAATCTCTTGTTTCCTGGAAACTCAGTCCATAAGGAATACTGAGTAAATCTACCTGCATGAGATACACCCTTGCTCAGTCTATCTTCCCATCAAACATTCAGTTGCAAATACAGCAGCTAACAGTAAGATACCTTGCGAAGTGCTTCACAAAATGATGAATATGTTATAAAACCTTTGTGCTTGTCAGCCTTTAGAAATGCAAATGCATCCTTTCCAGTCAAAGAAGCTTTTTGGAGCTGATACGAAAAGAATAAACAAGAGTAGATCATCCCAACAGATGCAGGAAAGTCAGTATGATTAACTACACTTCTCAAACAAACAATATCACTTATGATCTTGGCACACTTACTCCAAAATACAGAACAGAGTAGTTACCTATTTTGTCCAAGTATAAACAAATTAAGACAAAACAAAGCGAGTTGACTGTGTGCATCTACAGCTTGCAGCTTGAAACTTTCAATTATCAATTCAAACAGTCCTGAGACTTTTAACTTGCAGATGCCTAGAACATATTCTTAAGCAGTTCACTAAAACATCCTTTTTGGTCTAAATTATTTCAACCTAGACATACAGTTGTAGTTTATTTACAGCAAGGTATGTACCAAAAAAGCTGAAATGTGGAAAGTTGATAGACTGGACCACCTAATGTGAAACCTTATTCCAGTTCTCTTTCCATATGAAAACAGTCACATATTTACACTGTGACCCAGTTAGACAACTGAAATAGAAAGAAACAAACCCAGATCATCCATTATAAAGCTGTATATCATCGGAATAAAGAACTTCAGTGACTAAAATACTCTGAACGTTACTAATGGTTATACTTACTTTTATTATTCCAAACACTGCTTCAGCCCAACTTTTCTTCAATGTTTTTTTCGGTTGATTAGGATTCCGAAGCCATATGAAATCTACACCACAGATGTTACCCCTATGATTTCGGTGGCTCACCCACTATGACATTTGAAAGGAAACATTAATCTTGTAAGCAAAATGCACTCAACTTTGCTGTGATGTTAAGATGCAAAAGCCAAAAAAAAAAGAATAGAAACTGACCCTGTGAGCATCGGCATCACCGTCTGTGTATTGATGAGCAATGTCATAAGATGACACAAATCCCTGGGACCTGAGGAATTTATAAACGTGTCCTCGTTTGCTACCATTCCAATCACTACAGAAAAATAAACCAAAGGAAAGCAAAGTCAGGATGTCCACTGCTGGCCATTTCTGGCAGAAGATATCTACCTAAAATGTACTGGACTGGGAGCTCACCCACACAGTATGATAGGAACATGATTAAGTTTGTTTTCTCTCTGGAACGTGTCAACATACTGCAGTATTTTACAAACCTGTGTAAAGAACAAAACGAAACCTGATGGAGAATGTTAAGACTAAAAAGCAAGATCAAAAGTAAGATATCAAGAAGAAACTTTGTGGCGCAAAGATGATATACCTGATCCAATCTTACAATGGAAAGAATCGATTTATGAGGAAAGAGTAAGTGAGTGTTTACAATTAGAAGTTCTTGTTGACTGTTGCCCATCTGGTTTTGCAAGAAAGGTACAGCAGACTGTACATGTAATAGTTGAGCAACACGGTCTCCGAAGTCATTGAAGAGCAACTCTTGATACTTCAAAACCCTAAAGTAATCCTTGCGGATAGCAGTTAGCAGGCCTGCACATGATAATATAAGATTCGTAAGCCAAGTACACAAACATGATAGACAACTGAAAGGATAAACTAGAGGACAGAATACCAAAGAAAAAAACAACTAGATTGCAGATTCTGGGATAGATACATGAAAAGGTGGTGACTATACTATAATTGAAAAAAAATAACAAATTGACAGGAAGGACTTTGAAATCACCTACCATCCCCACGATTATTGGTTCGTGCAAGCTGGAAGGTGGTATAACCTGCGTCACCAAGGCTGCTCTGATACATATGCACAAGTTCTTCATTTCCAACCCAGAATTCCTATTAATTGGAAAAAAGATTCCATCTTTATTCAATTCCAAAGTGATGCATGAAATTCAGATCTATTAGCATCGAGAAAAAAAAAACAAAACAGAAATTAATTTAATAACCTGTAAACATATGATGGAAGACCTTTCACAGAGCAGCCAATCCAAAATCCTCTGATTCCTGGATAGCCAAAAAACTCTGAAGTCGCTTTCACGAACGCTTTGGTTCTATTGTCACATACCCCATTAAATACACAAGCAAACAATTGAATTCATTCATAAATAGCAAACGTTGAGACAAAAAAATTTGTGAAAGAACACCAATTACCTGTTGATCAAGTCGTTTATAGATGGGAGCGAGGATGTTAAAAGTGGTGCAAGAAACACAAGGCTCTTCTGACATCATCACGGGAACATGCCCACCAGCGTCGGTTCCGATCAGAAGATTCGCCTCATTCCCTCCTGAACTGAGCTCTCCAATATTCGAAATCACGTTGGACTCCACCACCGCCACCTGTTTCAATCAAAAGACACAATCTTTTCCCTAACCCAAAGAACAAACAAACGAAACATACTACTTTTAGATATAAGCCTGAAATAGAACAGAGAACACAACAGAACATACCATGTTATAACAGCGGTACTAACCACCGTACTTATCAGTAACGGAACAAACACGAAGAAGAAGAGGAAGAAGAAACGGTAGAAAAGTAGTGGAGAGCGAAAGATGGTGCCCTTGAAACGATATAAATGTGGACAGAGAAAGATGTAGTGTCACTCTCGTGACAAGGTCAGGCTTTTATAGAGTCTTTGCTTGGAGAACAGATTGAAAAGAGTTACTTTTCTGTAATACAAAGTTTGATAAAAAAACCGAGTTTTAGATTGCTTCTGCTTAGGCTTTGATCTCCTGACTCCTGAGGCAAACATGGCCCCTTCTCTTTCCCCTTGTATATTTGCTTTCTTTAGCAGATAGATACCAGCTTTTTCCTGTTTCTCTGCATCTGTGGGCTGTATTTAACAAACATTTACCATCCTCCGATTCCTGGATTGCCAAAAACGCTGAAGTCCTTTTTCTTTCTTTATTTTATTAAGGCTCTATGACTATGAGTGTGTCACACTCATACTAGGACACACTCATACTAGGTTAGGTATATTGGTCAACTAAATCACTTTATTAATAGAAGTTTCCAACTAAATACAATAAAGTCGATATTATCAATAATTAAAAAACTAGATTTATAACCGAGGAGTGTAGTTGAGTGGTAGGGACTCATCCATGCTTAACCAAAAGTCAGGGGTTAGATATTTGACTTTGGGTATGGAGCAGCCTTAAATCCTTAGGCCAGCTGTCCCATCCTGTGAGGTGCCTACAAACCAACGAGGGGATTAATCATTGGGTCCGCCGGTAGATACCTTTGTCTAAGACCCAAAAAAAACTAGATTTATTAAATCGTAAAAATTTCAAACCGTCTAATTTTTTAGTTCGATTTACTTTAATAATTTTTGTTAATAAAAATATATCAATTCATTAACAAATTTTTATCAATTAATAAGATATTATAAACCAAAACAAATTAATTAATGTTAATTTAATAATCTTTTTTAATTAAATTTCAAATTTTTAGATAAATAAGGAGAATTTTTATTAATCAAATTTTAAATTATTTAATTTTATTTAATCTTTAGCCATCGTTGTGACGGTTTAATATCAATTAATTCTTTTAAATCTTAAATCTCTTGTCTTATCGATTTATTTCTGGTCCAATTTTTAAAATATTAGTTATTATAATATAATTTTTAAAATAAATTTTGTTACAATAATTGGGTAATATATATTTTAATATTATAAAAACTTAATAGCAATTATCCTCCCCCAACAGAAGAAGAACACAAGTGACTATGAAAAAAACAAGAAGTTTTAACCGTTAAACCACTATTTATTAACGACTTCTGGTGGTAGGTTAAAAGACCGAATGGCGGTGAGACAGACCCACACAAAGAATTAATATCATAGCTTTAGGTGTGGTGTCGTGCAATTGGCAGTTAGGACTTAGGAACCGCGTGGCGGTGTCGGTTGCCTGTTGTCTGCTACTGCCACGAGGCCTACTTTCCTTTCGACTTATAGGATATTTAGAACGAGACGGAGAAAAATATATATTTTAAATAAAATATTTATAATTACGTGATTTAAATATAAGTAATTAAAAATATAATATAATATAAACAAAATCAATGACACATAAAATTTTAGGTAAAATTTTAAAATTAAATTTGTTGCATGGCCTCGAAAATTTAGAGTCCGTATAACTTCTTTCAACTTATGACCTACCATACTGTAAATGTCTCTTTCCATTATAAATAGCAATAGTATAACTGATCAATTGTGGGTATAATGATAAATGTTCGGGACCACGTTATTAGGATTTTTTTTTTCGCATTTGTGTTAGCTTATTTGTTTTTTCTTAATAAATGATTTGTTACAAAAAGATTTTTTTTTTACATGTTACAGTCAATTTCTCCTTTTTTTTTAAAGACGAAGAAATAATTTCTATTTTCTCTTTTATTTACTACGGCGACGAATAATCAAATTATCACTATATTTATTCCTTTTTCTACTTTTTCTTTCAAGTGTAGGATAACCCCAAAGGATTGCGGATTTTTTTCTACCAATTGAAGCCCTCCCTTCACCACCCTAATCATCGAACCTGCAGATCCATTTGCAACTCTTTTGAAAATATTGCCTTAATGGTATTTCTTTCTCGTATTGCAAATACTTCGTACAGTACCTAATAAATTATTGAGTGTTTTTTTAATGGTTTCATTACCTATGGGATTTGATCGAATATGTTAAGTTAAACAATATTATGTTAACTAAAATGTTGAGTTTTTTAAATTTTAATAAAAAATAAATTAATAAAACTTGATTGATATCTAATTAGACTTTAGATTATTCCATCTTAATTAGATTTGGACTTGGTCCATAAAGTTTAGGCCCAGATATAAACCTAAATTTTCCCATTACCAAGCCTACTCGCCTTAGATCTAGTCAAGCCCATTTTGTTATTGGTAGTTTGGTTTGTTAAAGAATGGGTACTAGCCCACAACTACAAAGCAAGGAGAACTATAATATTGTAAATTATTATAATAATTTTGAACAGTAAAAATATAATAGTAAATAATGTGATCTTGATTGCATCAAATTAGTATAGCTCAATACTTACAGGCACAATTTGAATCATGATTTTAGATCTAAGATTTATTTTTAATTAATAACATTAGACAAATTTAGATAGGGATGCGAATGGGCAATCTATGGACTTAAATTCAAGTGTTTTTAATGAGTCAACTTATAGGCCAAGCCTAGGTCCAAGTTAGGAAGAGTTGGGCTTTAGATAGGTATAAGCCTCTGTTTGGTTGGGTTTATGCCAGTAGAGCTTTTTTTTCTGTAGATCTTTTATGAGAAAAACTTTTCTAAAAAGTCAGTTGACTGTTTGACTGTCATTTAAAAAAGAGCTTTTTTGAAAGAGCTTCATACAATAGATTGTTTGGCAACATAAAAATAAAAAGCACTTTTAATTTTAACTATAAAAACCATATGAAACATAAATTAAAATATATCTACCCAAATGTTTTATATATATTATAACATAAGTAAACTAATATCAAAAATAAATATTAAATCATATAAAAAATCAAATAATATTATATAAATCCCAAAATAATATCCAAGTTGAGTAAATTGTTAAATACATAATAAACGAGATGATGAGTTCGTGGGTATTGTGAGAATTACGTGTAAAACATAAAGACAAAAGGAACTAAAAATAGGCTCATTAATTGATCTGAAAAATTTACCTAAAAAAACACTTTTTTGAAAAGCTTCAAATTTTAACTTCTTAAAATATTGTATTTTTGTTGCCAAAAAAGTCATATCTATTAAAGAATTGCTTTTTTTATTTTACAATCAAAAGCTCATTTTTCTTTAAAAAGGCTTTTGTGGTGAAGAAAAGTACTTATTGACCTCTCAAAAGTCCATCCAAACAGACACTAAGTTCGAGCAACTCAAGCTCAAACCTATGTTTACACTTTTAATTTAAAAAATCATTTTTAAAAACTCAACGTGGATCAGCCCGTTGCCATCTCTAAATTTAGATTGAATAATTTGAATTTAATTTCATTAGATAAAATATAAATAGTTTATTAAATTAAGATAATATAATCATTCAAATTTAATAAATTCATTTTTCTTAAATTAGAATATGAATCAAAATTAGATTAAATTAAATTAAATTGATTGAATTCACATATATCGTAATCCCTACTTCCAACCCTTTCGCCAAGTCGCTAGCAGTCAACAACCGAACTAACATTTTCTTAGGAATGAAGCTGCCTCAGTCACTCCATTGCCCTACACTCAACAGTAACTAACCATCTATTGTTTTCCAACGCCCAACCTGAAAGCAATATCAAATATTATACAATTTGAAGGCAAATCAGTATAGTATATTAATCTACAGAATCCCCCATTTTAATCAAAAACACCCCAACACCTAACTTTTTCGTACTCATTGCTCAGTTTATTGCTAGACAAGATACATCCACTTTTCCTTTAGGTCCTAGTCAATCACTGTTGCAGCTACTAAGCTTTGGCATGAATGTTAAGCCAACCATGGACAGGGATGAGAACAGGGTCAAAGCTATTTTTACGGATAAAGAAAGAACAAATGGAGATTAGATGATGTTTCATTATCCAATTTACCAACACCTACAACGTCTCAACTGACACAACGCTCCTTTGCTTCAAGAATCAGAAGGCTACAGCACTTTCTTATACTTACCTATATAACACTTGTGACATGAGGTTGCTGGAAATTTGATAAGCCGGTGCACCGACCATGAACGGCCAACTGTTTAACCTCGCAGGTTCGCAATGGGGTTCAGAAGAGACGCGTCTAACTTTCTTCAAATGCATCAGGTGGCAAGTGGAAGAGACACTGGATCCAATTGACTGCCCTTTTCATTATTATTGTGACAGCATTTATCCTGGGAGCTATCCTCCCTATGTTGATGTTCTGGTTCTTCTGTTTACGACAGCTTCGTACCTGGCAGCTCTACTCATTGTGGTCTTGGACATTGCAAGAGGAGACAGAACTTGCCCCAGTCCATCAAAGAAATTCTTGATACCATCTGGACCAGTTGGTCTCCCCATAATCATCCTATCACTTGCCAAAGGTTACCGGATCAATACAGTGTTCCCATTGTCGAGCTTTGGCCCTGCAATTCTTCAGCTTCTCTATGTATCTGCTCTTACTTTCGATTGCAGTGTTGATAAAGATATCCGTTACGCATTCTTCGAGGCATCTACAATATCTGGAATTCTACATGCAAGCTTATATTTGGACTCTATTATCTTGCCCTACTACACAGGCCTTGATGCTATGGTTTCGTCTAAATATTCTGGTGAGTGTGAATCTTGTGTGTGCCGGGAAGAGCCTTTGATTGTCGGCGGGAGGTTGGTGAGTTACAGAGGGTGGTCGATCACTACATTTATGGTCGTTGGTGCTTTGTGTTTGAGGATTACATGCACAATGATTGGGGGAAAGAAAGGTACGGTCAAACTAATCAAGTCGTTGCTAGAGAGTTTAAGTTGGATTTTGATCACAGTGGACTGCAGTTACCTACTAGCAAAAGCACCCATCGAACGAAGTATCATGGGAATTGCTGCTTTTGGGGGATTGCTTGTGTTAATATGTATTAATATAACAAAACTGGCATCTAGAAAGCTTATAGGGTGGCATAGAGAACATGAAAAATCACGGACGTAGTATTCAGAGTTTACAAGTAATAAAAAATCCTTCGAAACTGCAACGGTTGTACTACCTGTTCAAGCAAAAGATAAATGTACATTTAAGATTACTCTCTTGCCTTGCACGTCTTATCGTAGAATGCAAAATGTTATGTTTCATGAGAGGCATGAATAACAACTGCTAAGATCTCTGTCCATTTTCTCCCGTCCCTATCCTGTCTTATGAATCTCAGCCTTCTATTTATGCGATCTTTTACCTTGCACATCTAATCGCAGAATGCAAAATGTTATGTTTCGTGAATATCTCTTGACCAGGCATGAATAACAACTGCCAGGATCCTTTGTCCATTTTCTTCTGTCCCTATCCTGTCCCATGAATCTCAACCTTCCATTTATGCAATCCCGTATAAATAAAAGGCTGAAATTCATAAAACAGGATAGGAACAGAAGAAAATGGGTAAAGGATCCTGACGTCCCGCATAAATAGATGGCTAAAATTCATAAGACAGGATAGGGATAGAGGAAAATGAACAGAGAATCCGTCCCCGAATAACAATTCATGAAATGTTAACAGGGGTGAAAATTAGAAAGTATAACATCTTTCCAAAAGATAGGAAATTTGCGCAGGCCTGGATGATTTTAACCAATTAAATAAATAAAATCTTGTGATCTCATGATAAACTTTTGTACATTTAACATCGGTACCACAAGTATACAAAATTTGTTTCCACAACAGGACCTCATACATCAAGGTCGTTCGGGATCGCGTAACTCGAAACGTGGTTTTTTACCGACCAAAAGCCTCAAATTGCGCATCTCACAAGAAAAACCTCCTTCGGCTGGTATCCATTTCCGGCTAACATCCAAATTGAATGGTAGATCAATCAGAGAACGGTCAAAAAGATGAGTGGAGAAAATAACATCCATCAAATCATTGACAAAGTATTACCTTGTGAACCCATTCGTACTCGCCACCCTTACTGTCGAATGTTCCATGCTGCAGACTTATTAATTTTAGTGTGAATCGAGGGCCACACTCCTGCATGTTTAGCGGGTAAATCTTAGATTACAACAGAGCACTGTGCATGGGATCCAATTGAGAAAAAACACGTGCAAACTGACGCGAATGGCTTATGATAGCTATTGAATTCGTGACAATGATCATATCCTAATTGAATTCCATCTAAATTGAAATTTCATCAAGGTGCAATCTCAATATCCAAAAAGTATGCAATCAGACAATCCTATATACAATCCATAAGATAGGAAAACAGTATTATAAACAAATCCTATAGAACTGTTAAAGAATATGGTCCTCAAGTATAACACCTACCAATTTCAATTGGTAATAGAAAACAATTAGGGGGAACCTAACCTGAAGGCGTGCTAATACTTTCTCTTGAGAAATCTTCTCAACCTTTTCATCCTTCACTTTTTTACCTTTGGAATCAGCTTGCTTAGTTTCTTTGGTCTCAAAAATGTATCTATGAACACAGCAATATAACTTATAAATCAAATGGACATAATATAATGCCTTTGTCAAGCTTTTATCACAATAGATGCTCACCTGTGATGACGAAAGAATATAAAATCTCGTTGATTGTGAAGTGTCACAACTCGTCGACCACGAAAATTTGGATCTTGTGGGAAGAGTGACTGAATAAGTCTGGGGCAATTAACCAACAGAAAAAAGAATTAAGCAAAAGAGTCCAATCTGAAGTTAACAAAGATAATGGCAAGCAAAATACCCCTATATAAAGGCAATGCAAGTTGAATTCAAAGGGGGTTATTTTTTAACTTAAAATTTTTGAGTTCTTTTCTAGGTGAATTCTCACACAAAAATACTTTCTGACAGAGAGAGGTGGGACTGTTCTGATGTACATGTTATACCTTGCCACACGAAGACCTAGGCGTGTTGTAAAGTTATTCAAAACCAGCTCAGGCTGGTGGCTGGTGGGATTTCCATGATTCTGCGAATGGCGTAATCAACAACATAGGTACAAGAATATAGATAAAATGATATACCAAATGGACAACATCAATGCAAGAACATTCATACTACAGATATTTTCAGTTTGATAAACATCAACATCACCAAAAACAAATATTTATATGGGCATATAAAACATAAAATTTAATCATAACTGATGAGATTATGCTTTTATCTTCATTAACATGGCATCAATCAGGCTAGGTATGTCCATTCAAACAATCAACAATACAAATTAGAAGGAAAATGGCATCAAAAGTTAACTGTGATGCAAAGTTAACAATTCCCAAGAATCAATTTACATTTGGAACACATGGAGTTCATGTTACTTTCTACAAAAAGGAAGAGATAAGAAATAAACCTTAATATCCTTGCGCAAAACAAGCCGTGAGAGCTTAAAGTGAGCAGTAGGTCCATCAGGCAAGCCAATGATTAGAAGAGCATCTACAAAATGGCAGGTAAATACTAGCTCAGTTTCCTCATTGAGAACATTTCCAAGTAATAGTTAGTAGTATTCTTGAATATCCTAATGACACATATCACATGCAAACTCCATCAAATAACAATATCCTAACCTGGTTCCCTACGGTTGGTATGCACAACTATGAGCGAAGTGAAGTCCCTGCGTTTGGCATATTCTACAATCTGCATTAACAATGTTATGTATCTTGATTCAGACCTTGCAACTGGACTCTTACACACAACATCCACACACACAAAGAGGGGAACTTCAGAAACATCACCTTTTTCAAGTCGTAAGTTCTCCTCTTGTAGTAATGTGCATTTGGAATCACCGAAAGCAGTTCTGATATAAATGCTGGTCCTCGCTGGAGTCATCGTGGAAAGTGAGAAAAAGGGCTCAAATATATCAACAAGTATTACAAAGAGTAAGTTAATGGTAAACAAAAATCGTTTCTATATCTTACTTGATGACTTAACAAAAAAAAGTAACTTAAAACATACACTAGAATTAAAGCGGCAGGTGGTGATCAATATCTTAGGAATGCATTCACGCCTTATAATGGAGCTAAACTCGTCAGCATCGTTAGCTGCGAACAGCTGCAAATGAACATCGCAGATTCTGTCACTTACCACATATTAGATTAGCAAATAAAAAACAAAAAAATAAATACGTACCTCTTCATCATCGGGCATGCATACAGTTTCATCGAACTCTCTGGTGTTCTCAATGGTACGTGGAACCTTCTTCGCAGGAGGCTGCTAATTCAAAAAACCATTAAATCCCTAATAAGACCGATTCATATTCTCGTTCCCAGCACAGAAAACATTACAAAGAAAATTCACCTCTTCGCCGAGCTCCAGAGCCTGCTTCTCGGCGGCATCTCGAGCTTTGATCTTTTTTCGCTTCTCGACTTTCTTCTGGTGTTTTAGTTTGGCGTAAATTTCCGATCTCTTCTCTTTGTTCTTGATCATCGATGGAAGTATCTCCTTTTTCTTGCTCTCACCCACCTCTTTCTTCTTTTTTTTCTCTCTTCTATCGACGAAGTCTCCGTCTTCGGAACGTTCCATTTCTTCGGTTTTGCTCTTCCTTTTCTTTTCTCCCATGGTCAGAGTCTCGAGTCGCCGACCACC
>JANZLH020000060.1:827779-850516 GCA_026770325.2 Erythroxylum fimbriatum
ATTTGTACGATAATGATTATATTTTTATATAAATTATGGCTATTATTTATATGTGAAATTATTATTATTTTATATTAATTATGATTATTATTTATTATTATAATTTTTAGAAACATAATTAAATATATATAGCATAACTGCACAATATAACCATATACAAATTTTTTAATCTAACACTTTTTGCAAAACATGCATTCATCACCGATAGATACCGTATCAAAATCTAATCCGGTATCAAATTTCAGTTTCTAATCTAACACTTTTTGCACGCTCTAGCTTCACACAGGAATGTAGCTTTTGCCAATGCCTCCCACAGAAGATCGCCGTACTTGCGTCTCCGTTTGAAAGAAAACGAGTGGATCGATGTCAGGATGCACAACAGCCATCAAAGGAGGCGGGTTATTGAGTTTCAATCTTTCGGTGAAATCCGCGAAACGAAGCATACACCTTTTGCCATCTTCATCGTCGCTTCAGCTAGAAAACGTACTCCTGATAGCTTCTATCACCAAGGCTCTCCGCGAGTCAGGTACTCGCAAACTAGACTCGAATTCTATACCCCTCTCAGAAACTTTGGTTGTCCAAATACTGCGCAAACGTTCACTTGACACGTTTAAGAAGATTGATTTTTTCAGATGGTGTTCTGTGAGACATAATTACAAACACAATGCCTGCACTTACTCTGAAATGTTCCGCACTTTGTGCCGCTCTGCGTATTTTGAGGAGGTGCCCAATATTATGAAGTCGATGAAGAATGATGGCGTGATTGTTGGGTCTGAGACTTTTAAGTTTTTACTTAATGAGTTTATACGAATGGGTAAGTTTGAGTTTGCACTTGACATTCTTGATTATATGGAGGAATTAGGAGCTAACCTGAACCCAAATGTATATGATCCTGTTGTTGTGGCACTTGCTAAGAAAAAGAAACTATCTTCAGCCTTGTCCATCTTTTTCAAGCTTTTAGATGCTAAAAGTGCAACTCATGAAGCCAATGATGTGAATGGTGTTTCACTTCCTGGTTCTATTGCATGTAATGCATTGTTAGTCGCACTTAGAAAGGCTGACAGGAGAGTAGAATTCAATAAGGTTTTCGATAAACTGAGGGAAAAAAAGGGATTTGAGTTGGATACTTGGGGTTACAATATTTGCATTCATGCATTTGGTTGTTGGGGTGATTTAGGTGCATCTTTCGGGCTCTTTAATGAGATGAAGGAAAAGAGTTTGAGTTGTGGTTCTGCTGGTCCTGATTTGTGCACCTATAATAGCTTAATTCATGTGCTTTGCTTGGTTGGGAAAGTGAAAGATGCACTTATTGTTTATGAGGAATTAAGAGTGTCTGGTCATGAACCTGATGCCTTTACATATCGAATACTTGTCCACGGATGCTCTAGATCATATCTAGTGGATGATGCAATGAAGGTTTTTAGTGAGATGCAGCATAATGGATTTCTACCAGATACTCCAGTGTACAATTCTCTTCTCGATGGCATGCTCAAGGCAGGGAAAGTTATCGAAGCCTGTCAGCTGTTTGAGAAAATGGTTGAAGATGGGGTGAAAGCCTCATGTTGGACTTACAATATTTTGATTGATGGGTTGTGTAGGAATGGAAGGGCTGAGGCTGCCTACACTTTGTTTTGTGATTTAAAGAAGAAAGGCAAGTTCGTTGATGCTATAACTTACAGCATTATTGTTTTGCAACTTTGTAGGGAAAATCAGCTTGAGGAAGCATTGGATTTGGTGGAAGAAATGGAGGAGAGGGGATTCGTAGTTGACCTAGTTAGCATAACATCACTCTTGATTAGATTTCACAAACAAGGTAGGTGGGATTGGACAGAGAGGTTGATGAAGCACATTAGGGACGGCAATCTAGTATCAAATGTTCTAAAGTGGAAGATAGATTTGGACGCCTTACTAAAAAGTCAACATAATAGAAGTAAGGATTACATGCCATTGTTCCCTGTAAAAGGTGATATCGATGAGATCATCGGGTTAATAACCTCCCCAGACTTAGAGAGTTGTGGTTCATATGAGAATGAGAAAAGCTCGCCAACTGAAACTGATGACTGGTCATCATCCCCATACATGGATTATCTGGCCAATCAAATGAAGTCAGCTAACCGTTGTTTCCAACGGTTTTCCTTGGCTAGAGGGCAAAGAGTTCATGATAAAGGAGTGGGATCTTTTGATATTGACATGGTTAACACTTTCTTATCAATATTTCTGGCCAAGGGGAAGCTGAGCTTAGCCTGCAAGTTGTTTGAGATATTTAGAGATATGGGTGTGAATACTGTGAGCTACACTTATAACTCTATCATGAGTTCTTTTGTCAAGAAGGGCTATTTAAACGAGGCATGGGATGTCCTTGGTGAAATGGGAGAGAAGCTTTGCCCTGCAGATGTAGCTACGTACAACATGATAATTCAAGGGTTGGGAAAGATGGGAAGAGCAGACCTAGCAAGCTCTGTTCTAGATAAGCTGTTGAAGCAAGGTGGCTACCTGGACATAATTATGTACAACACCTTGATTAATGCACTTGGAAAGGCTGGCAGGATCGACGAATCTGTGAAGCTCTTTGAGCAAATGAAAAGTAGTGGAATAAATCCTGACGTTGTTAGCTATAACACAATGATTGAAGTTCATAGCAAGGCGGGCCGTTTGAAAGATGCATATAATTTCTTGAAAATGATGTTGGATGCAGGCTGCTTACCTAATCATGTCACTGACACAACTTTGGACTTCCTGGCAAAAGAAATTGATAAACAAAGGTACGAGAAGGCGTCAATCATGCGCCAAAAGGATGATTCCTAAAGCAAAATTCTCGTTTGGTTCAAGAATTGTTGCAGCTAATGAAGCGCACATTTGATAGACAACGCGTTGGATTGCTTCGCGTACCATTCTTAAGGCATTCGCTCTTTAGTCCTATCATCAACATCCAACAAGACAATGCCTGGAACACTGCAGCTTTGACTGCAATTGGATTGTGTTCAAAAAGGCTATTATGCACTTGAGATGGCAAAGACATCCCAAGTGCTTGGATTCCTGGAAACTATACCTCGTTGCTACACAAGCTTCTTGATGATGCATCTGTGGTTTCGTGAAAAGCTGATGAACAAAATGTTGATCCTTAAGGGAAGACAAAATAACATGTGGCAGATATTCCAGGAAACACCATTGCACTACTGCTAAGCGTGGATAAAGAAACATAATTGAAGCACTAAGGTTGCGATGTAAATGCTACAGCAATAAGATTCTTTCAGGTTCTTCCTGTTAACCACAGCCATTTCCAATCATATGTCTCCATTCCCAGTTCACGAGGTACAAAGAATTAGTAAGTACAGTAGAATTCCTTTAGTTCCTCTATTTTTTTTAATCTAAAAAAGTCCAAAAAGTAAAGAAAAGCCGAGCAAGAAGAGCCAAACCGTGTGAGCCAACAGAAGCGTCTGACCAGGAAGAGAAGCACTACCATCATTTCCCACCTCGCAAGCTCCCAATTTCGCTACCTCAACATCGTGACACGTGGCCTCCGGACACCCACACCAATAGGTCACACCATCCACGCCGCACACCGGATCCACGCGGAAACATGTTACCGGGCAAGACACCGCCGCGAGTGACGGGCACACGCCACCACTGCTTTCCTTGTCGCCGGTTACTTGTTGAATCACCAGCGCGCCGTCACGCTCCGGTCGCACGACCGGCGCGCATAAAAGTGATAGCACGGAAATGATGGTGCACAGCGAGCCAAAGCGAGACATGATTTTCTTCAAATCTTGGTAGCCCTACACCGAACCCCAACCCTGAATTAAGGGTAAAGTATACAATCACACGCACAAGAACAAAATTCGGTGGAGTAGGCCTACCTGTTTGTAACTGTCTTCGATTCACCAACTGATTTGACATTCTATGACCAATTAAAGTTTGTGAGATCTATTTATTTTTAGGA
Source organism: Erythroxylum fimbriatum (assembly GCA_026770325.2). Taxonomy (NCBI): domain Eukaryota; kingdom Viridiplantae; phylum Streptophyta; class Magnoliopsida; order Malpighiales; family Erythroxylaceae; genus Erythroxylum; species Erythroxylum fimbriatum. The sequence goes on from JANZLH020000060.1 coordinate 831,720, forward strand.
TTGACAAACTTGAGGCAACCAATTTACGAATCGCTGATATTGTAGAAGTAAACGATTATATATTTTGATTATCTAGGGGGCAGGGGCAGGGGCACTGTCTCTGAAACTTCTCAATTACGTGTCGTCATTCCAACTCCAAAAGCCATTGTATGGCATTTCATTACCCAACTGTTTGATCCTTATCCTTCGCGAATCTGAACATCCTAGTCACTTCCAGAGTCTCAAAACCTCCGAATCACGTGGTTTCAGATTTAAAGTGCATTAGTTGGTAAGCTTGATGTTTCCCAGTGAAAATACACATCTTGTTAGGACAAGCTTACCTTTCATTGTGTTTACCGTTCCAGAGGAGCTCAAGGTCTACAGATTACAGTTGAGAGGTCCATATCATCAAGACTCGACAGAACTCCTTTTTCTGTCTTTTCCAAGGAAAGCCATCCAACCTTCCTTCCTTCCTTTCCATAGCCGTGTTTAGCAGACACAGAAGTGATTTATAATACCATGGCCAATGAACACAGCCTACACTTCCCCTGCCCCCTCCATGCGCCTGAGTTGATGGATTGGCAGCTCAACTAATGCTTTTGATCAATTCAACCCAAAGCACGTTCTTGCACCTCGACAAAAATTGTAACTTCAAATACAAGCGTGCTCTTCTTATGATACAATGAGGAAACAGTAACTTGAGTCGCAAGTACTAAGCTATGGCAAATCTAATGTCAGGGTCAACCTACTTTATATGTTGATTTCACATGCTTTAATGAGTCCAGATTTTCTGCCCAATATTACGGTATCTTATTGTGTCCAATAAATCTCAGCCATTTATTTATATGGGTCCCGCAAAATAAATGACTAAGATTCTATAAGATAGAACAAGACAGAGGATCTGAATTAAGCTTTAATAGTCATTTATGCGGGTTATATTCCTTAAAATAATCTCGTCCTATAATTATCAGAATCTGGTACCAGAGAAGCCTCGTGGTTAGTTTGCAGGCATCATAGTTGTATACTGTTTTAGGTAACCAATGTACTCGAGATTTTCCAAACCAACGATTCAGATTTCATAGTACTAATCAAAAGCTCGTAATTTTCTTATGTATTACTATACAAAAGTAGTAACTGTGGAAATTGGCTTGTTGAGTTCATTGATTGCTAAGCATCATACTTTCAGTAGTTCAAGTTTGTAGTCGAATCTATTATTTACCGTTGAAGTTTAGAACTCATGGTTCAGATATGTACCGAACACTCTTTTTCACGCAAAAATGGCGTCGTTGTGAGTGTAAATAGACACAAAACGATATCGTTTTTGGCTTAAAATAGGATTGGAACAGAATTTTTGGGTACAAAGTGTTAGAGTGTCTCATATTGCCTAGACATGAAAATGTTAAAGGGTTTATAAGTGGTAAAGGTCAACTATCTAAACAACTAGTTCTACTTATTTGGATAATAGTTGACTCAAGCCCAATTCTTAATAGTTGACTCTACATTCTGCCTATACTTAAAAATTCAATGTGGTATCAGAGCAGGTTTGGCCCGGATTATTAATTTTCCGGTTGTCTGTCTGGATGTCCAGTCCCAGCGGCCCGGTCCGATTATCACTGCATATATTTCAAGTGACAACTGGATGTCCAGCCCCAATTGCATTTGAGGGGGAGTGTTAGAGTGTCTCATATTGTCTAGATATGAAAATGTTAAAGGGTTTATAAGTGGTAAGGGTCAACTATCTAAACAACTAGTTTTAGTTATTTGGACAATAGTTGACTCAAGCCCAATTCTTAACAGTAGACTCTACACTCTACCTATATTTAAAAATTCAATACAAAAGATCTAGTGCCTGAACTCGTAAGCCTGACGAACCTAAATTATGTAACATAAATTTGATTATGGATATATAACTGTAAGATTTTGATATTATTTCATGCATATTTATTTATTTTCTTATTTAATTCTTTGAGATTAGCAACGGGAAATTTCAAAAATATTTCTACATTACGTTGTAATTTTGTATATAATTAACAGACTTTAAGTTGGTAGATCTGTGTAACTTTTGATCTTCCATTTACAACATATTCTCAAAGGGTTCAGATCAAAGACTGAACGCCACACTTACACAGAAACTTCACAAGCTATGCATGTCACGCAACATCTATTCAGCTAGATGACATCATTTTTTATGAACAATACAGAAGAACGACAGATCATTTAGTAGTGCAGAGCGTAAACAACCAAACATAATTCAGCAGTACTCTCATATAAAACCAGATCAATTATCCTTGTCTTTTCTGGCAATAGCAGATGGCTTGAACCAAGGGATCCACACCGAAGTTGTCTTCTGATATAGCCTGTAAGCTTCAGCTCTGCACTTTTCTCTAAGCATCCGCTGTTCAACTACCCAAGTGACATAGGCCAAGCACAGACTATTAATAAGAGCCCCAATAAATGTCCACCCATGTCCCAGGTTCCATGCAAATATCACCAAACCCCACCACCATAATTGCTCCCCAACGTAGTTCGGATGCCTAGAGTAGTACCAGAAGCCGCTATTAAGAATTGGGACCAGTGGCTTACCAAGCTCTTTTAATTTCTTGTTTTTAGTTACAAAAACATGAAGTTGTGTGTCAGCAAAGTACGCTATCACGATGCCAACAACGCAAACCACAATAGCTATAAAATCCCAGATGTTCAACGGCTTATCAACCAAATGAATAATGTATAAAGGAAGTGACAGACCAAGGAGATACACCTGCAAATGGGAAAATCACCGGATAAGCAAAAACACCCGAAAGCTCAAGTTTCTATTGCTTAAACTTCTCCTATCTGAAACAATTCATGGCAGGTTAATTATGCTGATTAACCTGACAACAGTCATCATTAACATTTAACAGTGAGTATAAGCAGGGATTAACTACCTGCTGCGAGACATAAACAGAGAAAAACGAAATCCACCACCAACGCTTGCCATATCGGCGACGCAAATCACTGAACCTCCAGTCTTCTCTAGCACCCCACTGCCAATTTTCCCGCCTAAAATAGCTATGGCTAAGCCTCATACTCCAAACCAATGTGATTACTATCACAATTCTCGACCTCCAATAGTTGTACTGGGCTAATGGGTACATCGCGTAGTAATAAACAAGCAAAACCGGTATCACAGTCCAGTACAAACTTATCATCTGCACAAGGAAGAAGTACACACTTAACACTAGCAAAGAAGCAAAAAGAAAGAGATGGGACAAAAAATGTAAAACCCAGAAAGGAAATAAAGCAAAATTTACCCAGTGACTCTCCTGGACGTGGCTAATGAGCCAGAAGAGGACGTTGACGTTGAAGAAGAAGAGTACATTGGCCAAGAGAAAGGGGTGGTCAACGCACCATGACCACAGAGGAGACAAAGAAGTGTCATGGCTAACACTTGCATGATAACTGCTAAGAAAAGAGAGGTAGAAGAGAACTGAAGGAAGTGGCACCAAGACAGCAATCGCTGCGTTGTCCAAATTTCTACCCATTTTGACGATATTGTCGTGTCTCACTCTGAGCTCAGACTCTCAGGTGCCCCTCTTAGCACTCGAAGACAGTGTGTTAAATAGCAATCGGAAAAACAGCTTGGAGTCATTTTTTTTGGGGGGTGTGATTTTGTTTATTTTAAACAATACTTTTATTATTTCAAATTATAAAAAATATTTTATAATATTAATTTTTTGCTAAATTTATATTAAGTTATTTTAATATAAACCATTATTAAGACCTAATTATAATATCTACACATTTTTATTATATTTATATTTGATACTTAAAGTGATTATTCGTTTATGACTATAAAGTCATAAGTTCGATTCATAAAAATAATCTCTTTTTTGCAAAGCAAAAAATCTTATACACCGAGTGAGTTGAGAGCTCGCCATCAGCTATAGCGGCACCATCCGTTAAAACTTGTCCCTTTTTAATGCATTTGCTCTGCCGAACTTAGGGTTTTTGATGCCAAGGTTATGAAAAGATTACTTAGGAAATTTCGCATCTAGAAACACATTTACTTCGGAATTTAGACAAAAATGGGGTTGTGATGCTGAATAAAAGTGAGGGGAGAGACGTCTCAAGAGAACATTGTTAGGAATGATTCTCTTTCAAATGCAATGGGGGCTACAGGCAACCCACAGTCAATCAAGCTTTGAGATTTAATAATGGTTTAGACCCTACGTTCACTATCAATTTGACTACTTCAGAATCTCATATGATATGGGGCTAATCATAGTTTGCAATTCAACCTTGTTTATGTGATAAAAGAAAAAAGTTAGTAACACAATTAATTGATTTGTTGAATCATCTTAATCTTCTTTTACAAAAAGCTGGTTAGTTGCAGGATGTGGATAGAAGAATAACCTTTTGCAAAGATTATATACAGACATATACACAAAGAATTCGATCTAAATGATTGCAAATTCTCCTCCTCCTGTGAATCTTCACTTAGAAATCTGTGCCTGGACAGATCAACGACAAAACCTAGATTGTATTTTCCACTGCTTGTTTGTTCCCTTTAAACGTTGTGGGATCTCTCTAAACTCTGCAGAGAAAAAGGGGCTGAAGAAATAAAGACATGACACTAAGGGTTATCAGGCTCGTGTAATCCAAATCCATGAACTACAGAGCGTGCAATTATGAAAGCATTAACTACTTTAATGGTGTCCCTAATGATGTTAGAGGCCTAAAGTGGACTGCTTAATGATTATCCACAAGGCACAAAAGTATACATATAAACTTTCCACTTTCTACTGTCCACCCTCCATCCTTCACCTGGAATAACCTTACTTGTCAACCCGCAACCTGCGCAGAAAATGGCAAGTGGCTGCTCCAAATAAAGGTCCAACAAGGACTATTTTGTTGTCTTTAGCATGCATAGATTGGCGGAATCACTTTCTTCTAAGACTCATCGGTAGTAGGTCCTCGAGTATACATTGTTTAGACATTATGTAATGACATTGGGTTGTGCTTGAGGAATCACAGCCTCCTCACGGAATCAAGAAAAGGGTAAAAAGTCTTGTGAGCTTCTAAGTCCAGCAGGGGGTTGTTTTAAGTATTGTGCAATGACATTGACTTTGTGCACCCACATAATCCCCTATATCACACATTTACGGCGGCAGTGATGCATGTCCGTGATCGATCAGCAGCCACACAATCAAGGGTTGGATGATTAGAACTTCCAGATCGTGTAATTGGAGAAACAGTAGGATACGAAAAATAAAAGCAAAAAAGCAACGTAATATGTAATTATGTCAAAAGCTCGAACGATACACTCAACTTCAGAGATCAATCCCTTTTCCCTAACATCCGATCAGTGAGAAGAATACAAAAAGTAGACAGCAGCCACGATTCACAGAAATACTCAGGAGGACGTAACAAGAACATATGATTGGAAAGAACAGAAGGGGGCATGAGCATAGAAAAGAGTTTGACTGTTTGAGAACCAAGGTAGACGTGAACTTGCAGCTAAATAGCATGATGCTTGGACAGAACCTACAAATTCCTCCCACCCTTTGCAATGTCATCCTTAATTGCTCGTTGAATCCATTTGACAATGAGCCACTGCAAGATGGGTAACGATCATGGAAAATGTTAATTAGACACACGACTTGAATCATCAGTCCAAAACTCAAAGTGAGAGAACCCAACAAATTTTTACCTGAACCCCAAGAATGAGAGGGATCAACACCTTTCCCCTGTCATTAGACTCAGATCCATCTACCAACCTTTTGTCAACAAGAATCCCTTTGTTTCCATTTGTTGCAACCCCAACTATCTCTTTTACCAAATGCGGAATCCAAGCATCACCATTTGGGAGAATCTACATCCAAAACAAGCAATTTGCCAATAAATAATCAACTTCATACACCAATAGTTAAATTCAGATCTTAGCCACCTTACCTTTTCATCTTTCTCATTTTTGTTGCATCTCCCACTATTCTCAACAAAACCAACAGGAATATAGGAATCCTACAAGCATTAATGTGAAAAGATGGTCACTACATAGGATTTAAAAATTTCGTTACTGTAAAATCACACGCAACAATGTACAACACTAATGGATGACTATTTCCATGATTGTAGTTAGTTCTCAAGTATTATACCGAGCTAGCCAATTCTCACAAGGATGCAGTCCACTTAACACTTTCAATTGAGCTAGTTCCTACAAACACCTTCATCCAGATAATTTAGATCTTAGGCTATCAAAAACCATATCTTGTAACCTCAAATCTCTTCTTTAGTCATATGATACAACATTCAATCCTTTCTAGCATAGCTAATCTGCATTGTATTATTCCCTAAAAATAAAAGGTCCATCACATACAAACGAACAAAACTTAACACACTTAGTTAGCCCTTCTTTAGGAGGCCCGTAACACTAGAAAATTGAACCTTTGTGCTGTCATCCCAAACAGAAGCAGTAATTTCTTCCAGATCAACCAAACAGCTCTCCCTTTCAACATTAGGTTATTTGTCGAACAAATATTTGTGTATAAGACAGGAAGGAGGGTTCAAGGATATGATTCACTTCTATGTCACTCCATTTTTTAGAAGGTACTCCATCGACAAATAAGCCACTCAACTCTCAATTGAGGTTCAAAATCATCGATGTGGTATTTCTTAGAAATAACACCATTCTTTTCACTTAACAAAAATGCCAAATAAAGAAAAGAATTTGAGTATCAGCTTATCTCTTTATATTAGCATGACCAATGAGAAGCTGAACTTAGTTTTTTCAGCCAACCACATAATTTCTTATCCAGTTTGGAAGTATCTCGTTCATTATTATCTATGACAGACTCTGCTTATAGAATGACCACTAAGGCTAATCCTTTCATGGAGGGTCTTAAAATTGAGTTTTAGCAATCTTATGCAACCCTAGCCTCTCCTTCCTCCGTATGTTTACTAGCTGTCCCCTGAACCATTACCCAAAGACCAGTATCCATAAATACACCCCAAACAAATTGTTGTACCTTAAGATCCTGTTTTCTAATCCCAGCTCCTATCCGAATTGTCTTCAAGACAGCATCTGATCTTCTAGCAGTAAAGACATCATAACTAAGATCATCAGGTGGGCAGAGCTGGGCATGAGTGAGGACAAGCAAACTTTTGCGCCATATTTCTTTACCAAAACTATCAGAAATAGCACCAATTATTTGCTTATCCAAGTCATCCACTCTGTATGCATCTAAGCGGTCAACATAAAGCAGCACATCTATCGTCTTGTTCAAAAGAAACCTGATTAGTAGCGATAGCCAGCAAGTCAACTCAAAACAGTGCGAGATAAACAATAGATAATCTCCTCATGCATGAAACGCAGGCAATAATAGACATTTAAAACAGACAGGTCTCAGAAATACTAACCGTTTAATCAAGTCAAGGGCTTGGTAACTAACATAACCACCTTCCACAAGGCCTGGTGTGTCTATGATGTTTAAGGTGAATCCAGACCGAGTGCGTGAAACCATCACGGGTCTCAAGGCCTCCGACTGCATTACAACAATGTTACTACAATACACAAGTATGAAATCAATTGCATGTAAATCCCTAACACCTATCCCGATAATAGGGCAGAGCAGATTAATACCTGAAAGGAAGTCACGTTGACCACTCTCTCCCCAATGAGTGAATTGACTGTTGAAGATTTTCCAACACCACCTTTGCCCATGACAAGGATTGTCAAACTACCCACACTCTGCAACCCGATCAAACAGAAACAAGACAAAATTATCTTTAAAACCAAAACAATTTGATGAAGTTTCAAAACATAACCAACAGTAAACAATACTTAAAGACAGTAATGAAACCTCCTCCTTCAATTTTCCAAACAATTCAACAAGTTTGGTCTGCGTAGCAGCAGGGAACTGTTGGAATCCAACCCATTCGCGAGTTAGGGACCCCATCGATGTCTGCCCACAAGGAGTCAAAGCAAATTACAAAAGAAAATTAAACCTTTTTGATAAACCCTAAACCCTATTTTATCGAAAAGCTGAAAAACTGAAGCATAAGAAAGAGGTAATGGAAAAAGAACGAAGGAGCAGGGAATTAAGACCAACCTCTTTATCGTGGAAGGCTGAGACAGAGAGGCGACAGAGAGTGGAAAAATAAAGAAGAAAGTGTAACCGCACCGCCAGTCGGAGGATCGCGAGTCCTACCTCTCCCTCTGATGCATCATCGTCTTGGCTTTACAGAGCTATCCGGTTCTTCTTACCCATTCTTTGCTTGTTGGTAAGTCCTCGTGGTCTCTTAGTGATCTTTTCTAGGATTGGAACTAAAACTACATCGTAGACTGCAACCCATATGGTCAAAGTGAAGATTGTAAAAAACACCATACGAGGCTGCTGGAACTCCTCCTCCTCTCCCTGCCGGCGCAACTCCTCAGAAATCGGTCTTACCGGCTGCAGAATGAGACTCGGCGGAGGTCAAAGCTTTTTCCAATTCAACGGTTACAATCCATTGAATGGCTAACTAAAATCGCAGATTCTCACTAGGGTTTCAAATTTGGGAGAGAATAAAGAGAAATAGGGAAGAAGAGAGAAACAAGAAGCAGAACGAGAAAGAGAAACAGAGGAGACAAAAAACAAAAGAGGGAATTTGAAAAGACAAACCGATGGTTATTTTAATTCCCCCTCTTCTCCGTCCAATTCTTACCGCCTCATAATTCAAAATATTTTAATTAACAAAAAAGCCAATGTTTTTTACGACGTTTTATTCAACCAAACGTCGCGATTTCTATTTCGTGACGTTTTGTTGATAAAACGTCGCAAAAGATGATACAAATTTGTGACGTTTTTTAAATGTCACAAAAAATCTTTACAATCCGTGACGTTTTATCAATAAAACGTCGCGGATTGACTTATTTTTTTGTAGTGCCATTTATTAAAATGCTTAAAGATTATTGGCTTATCGAGCTTTGGTTAGGCATCAATCTTTGAGTATATTTTCATATTATCATTTCTCACCAATAGCTTGACCATTATCATATTCTAATGTCAAAATTGTATTGAATCTATAATTTCGATGTGATCGTCAAAACCTATCCTCATAAAGTGGATCTAGTTTTAGATGAAATGTGTTGATGATATGTTGTTTGTATCATATAATTGTGGGTTGTGTACGTAATCTCAATATTGTAATGAAGATTAGATGTCTTGTGATAAACCATTTCCCTATTAATAAACGCTTTAGAATTTGATGAAAACATGTTTTCAAATGATATACCAGATATTTATCAATTCGAGTTGAGGCTTTTGCACCTTGATGAAGATATGATATACACCTTAGGATAAATTTTTTGGTCTAAGGTAAAGCTTTTAGACTTTGATGAAGATTTATTTTCTTATGATAGGCCAAATCTTTTTGTGTTCAAGGTGAAACTTATGTCATTTGATGAATATTTTTTTGTCCTATACAGGTCGATCTGCATGAAATATGAATATATTTTCCTAGTATTTTGTTATATTTTCAATTCAAATTACCTATGTTTAATTGGTTTTATGTCTTATTTCAGTTAATCGTAGAAGAGTAGCTTCAAAATGACAAAGTCAAGAATTAAAGAAGATTACAAACAAACAAAAAAATTTATTGAATACAACATGACACATTACCACATGCTAACTTGTATTCCTATGGAATAGCCTAGAGATGAAGAAACAATATGTTATATGGGTTGGGCGGAGATCATGTTGTAAAAAGAAGTTTCCAAAGAGATACACAACCTTATACATGATCATGTCTTGGCCTATATACCTATGGGAAAATGTTCTAAAAATTTTTATGGTCTCAAATTCTAGAGAAAAACCAAAAGGACATGCGACTTAGAATATGATCGTATCTCATACCTTGTTCAATTAAGGCTTTTTCCATTTTCATTGTGCGATTGAGCTTAGAAATGGTTGAAGCCACATCTTGCAGCTTAACTAAACGCATGGGATAATTTGACAGAGAAATTTTTATTAATATGACTACTAAACTAAGGAATGAAACATCTACCTATTTACAATTGGATATTGAAATATTATATGATTCATGGAAGAAGTACAAAGACTTACCAAAGGAGGCGCTCACACTATGGACTCCTATCATGGTTGCAAGTTTAGACTTATTATGATGTTCTAGGCTATGTTACTAAGTAGATGGTAGATGTAGCCGTTGGAAGAACGTTGAACAATATTATTCCTAATTTTGATTTGGACTTTATTGAGCATATTACTACGAATAATTATCAAGTGAAATTAAATTGGCTAGGGAACTATGATTAGTTGGCATTCATAATTTGGATATGGTCACATCTTTTATAGCTCAAGTTGAAACACTAACAAGAAAAATTAATAGTTTGGGTAGAGCCACAAGACCGCTTTAAGCCTTATATTGAGGGTTGTATATAGGAGGTCATATAAGGCATGAATGTCAAGTAGGTTGCCCTTTTGCTAACTCAATTGAGTAATACATATATTTCATACAACAACACATATAGTCTACAATAGAAAAACCATTAAAAAAACTTAGATTAACCTAGGAAGAGGAGATGCACAAAGGCAATGACCCATTAGGATTGCACCAAAGACCACATCAGAAACAAGAAAGGAACCCAAATTGGGAGTTAACTATTAAGAAAATATAAAAAGTGATAATAAAAAATTTTGAAATTTTCGAAACAGAAGTTAATTTGATAGCTACCTTGAATAAAAATATATAATTTCAAATAGAGTAGTTCACCAATTTCATAAGTTCTATGAGGTAAGAATTCTTATGAAGCAACGAGAAGGAGAAATGAAAGTTAGCAAAATTGAGGAGTGGTAAGGAGATTAGATCGAGTAATACCTACATGATGGAAGATTTTTAATAATAAACGGAAAAAGGTAAGGATAAGATCATTCCAATAAGAGGCATTACTAGTCAAATATTTTATGCTTCCTATTCCTTTTCCTCAAATTCTTAAGAAAAATAATATAGATAAATAGTTTAAGAAGTTCTTAAAAAGTTTTAAGCAGATGCTCTTCCTTTTAAGGATAAACTTCCATAAATACCTTATTAGACCAAAATTTTCAAAGAAATAATAGGTAAAAATAAGAGATTAAATGAGTTTAAGATAATGTCCTTAACTTAGAAATACAATGTCATCATCTAGAAGAAATAACTACTAAAGTTTAAGGATCCAGGCATTTTCTCCATTTTTTGTGTTACCATATGTTGATTTCTCTAAAGTTTTGTGTGATTTATGAGTTATATCTTTTATGTCTTGATTAATTGCTAGAAATTTGAGACCTCAAGAGTTAATATAGGAAAATATTACCTTGCAACTAGTTTATCATTCTATTACACACCTGTTAGGTATATTAGAAAATGTGCAAGTCAGGGTCAATAATTCTTTATTCCTGTTGATTTCATCATCTTAGAGATGTAAAAGGATATCAAAGTTTCCATTATCTTAGAAAGAAACTTCTTCACTATAATAGTGGCATTAAGATGTGAAAATTTGTAGGTTTTCTTAAATGTGATAGATGAAGCAATTTATCAATTTGAAAGGCCACTAAATATTATGTTTTATTTGATCATGCTTATAAAACTGATTGTCATTATGTATTATCTAGAGAGGTCTTTAAATTGAAAGTGAATAATGTTTAGTGGATGCAGGTATAATGGATGAACATAATGAAGAAGAAGTAGACATAGTAGCAAGAGTGAAGGAAGCAACCTTCAGTATACTGAGTAAAAACTTTGAGAATTTAGGTAAATGTAAGTCACTTTCTCCTCTATCTAGTGCATAATCCCTTGTATTGGAATTGAAACCTTTCCTTCATATCATAAACATGGTTCCTTAGGGAAAATAAGACATTACTTATTATTATGAATGCTTAAATATGCAATAATTAACTTGTTAAATTATTACATATGATGAGGTCTATATGTAATTTTATAGAGAATAACCATAAGTTAGTTATTGAAATTCAAAGAAGGTTAAATCCTAGTATGAAACAAATCATTAAAGGTAAAATTCTAAAGTAGTTAAACGTTGGGATAATCTATCCTTTTTAAGATAGTTTATGCGTGAGTCTAATGCATGTTGTTTCTAAAGAGGGTGGGATGACAATGTTACATATTGAAATTAATTAATTGATTGATTTTCACTAGGGTTAGACAATTTGTATTGAGTATAGGAGACTTCTACTCGCAATGATCACTTTCCTTTTCTAAACCAAATGCTTACGAATACTTACAAGTATTATTATTTCCTAGATATTTGAGTTATAACTAGATCATCATTGCATTTCACTATTTACTACAAGAATTTAACAACTTAATAGAGCTTAACATCAATCCCACTAAGAGCTGCCTCTTTTTATCCACAGGTAACATTAAAACTATCTACCAATTTTCTTAATATACATTGCTTAAACTAGATATGCTACCCCTCATTTATAAGATTCATATTGAATTTATCTATTCCCCTTAAATTTTCTTAGTTATAGTTCTATTAAGACTAGATATTAACAAAGCAAAAAGAATAGAACACATTATGTTTCTTACTTAAGAACCATCTTATATACTAAAATATGAAGACATTTTCAAAAGTATGTGAGTAATTGTTAAAGAACAAGTTCACTAAACAGTGTGTGCAATAAAATACAAGATATACATCAAATTAACCACATTTGTTGGATCCCGTTTCCGGAACCCAACTACTTAATCCGAAACCCTCATACTTACATGTGATTCCTTATAAACTCTTCTTGCTCTGATACCATAAATGCTAGGACTCGATCTCGAACCGGATCCCAACCGGAAAAGCGGAAACAAAAAAAAACAAAGATCGAAAGCAAAGCGAAGCGGAAGAAACTTACGGACACGAAAAGTGGAAACAAAGCGAAGATATCGAATCAAACTGAAACGGAAACGGAAGCAAACGGAAACAAAAGCGACGACGAATGGAAATCGAATTTTGAAAGAATGGAAACAAATCAAATACGAAGAAATCGAAAGAACGGATTTTGAAGCGAAACGAATCGAAGCAAATCGGAATCAAAGGTACGAAACACATGAGAATCAAAGGCGGAAGGATTAAATCCGAAGCGAATAACAAAACGGATCGAAACGAACTGAATGAAAACATAGCGAAACGAAACAAAACGATTTGAAACGGACTGAAACAAATGCCGACTTCTGTAGCGTACAAACCTTAGAAAATTATCGCGTTGGAAACCTTAAGACTAAACAATCCGAAAATCGGTATAACTTTTTTTTTCTTTTCTTTCTTATTCCATTCATTCAAACTCAAATATTATTCAAACATACAAAAACCATACAATTTCCCATTTGGAAATTGATTTTCAAGTTCTTCAGGGAAGTTGTAGAGCTTCCCTTAAGCTTTCTAACGGTACCAAATTTGTTCAATTTGGAGTTGGGGATCAGAAGTTATGAATTTTTGAAGTTTAGTGTGAAAAAAAAATTAAAGGGAAGTCAGAGCCATTTCACGATCGCGAGATTGGCCTTTTCCTCCGAATCTCGCACTGGTGAGCCGTTGCAGTTGTGAGGTTTATGGTTTCTTCGGCTCGCAATCTCGAGCCGTCACGATCGAGAGTCGGCTCTGTTTCTCCTCAGCTCGAGATCGCGAGCCGTTCGGGATCGCGAGTCGGCTATTTTCTTCGCGGCTCGCGACCGCGAGCCGGTCGCGATTGCGAGCCGGCTGCTACAGTACGGCTCTGATTTTTGCTTATTTGAAAATTTTCCAATCTTTTGCTTATAATTTCTCCGTCCGACATCCGATTGACTCGGTTTTCGAAGCGTTGGATTCCTAAGACACTTAATTTCATTTTCATGGAGAATAATGAATTTTCGAGATTAAATTGTGGATGATTAATTTAATCAAAGTGATTTGGAAAATTTTCTGAACATGGTTTAATATTTTGAGAAATTCGGGAGCTGTAGAGCTCCGATTGAGTTGATTCTTGTGTTAATGGAAATTGAGAGGAGAATTTCATGATAAAATTTGATGAATGGATTTCAAATATACATGTGTGAGATGCAATAAGAAATACTTGAAGAATAGGATTAAATGATATGAAGGTATGTCATGAAATATTTGAAGAACTAAATTGATTGTTGATCAAAGTGACGAAAATTATGATTGACTTTCAGAATGTGTTAATGAAATTGAGATTAGAATTTTAATGAATTTAGATGAATATGTGAGATGAAATTAAAGGATACTTGAAAGATTGAATAAGTGATAGCGATATATGAATAGAAGTCAAAAAGGATTGAATGGAATGGTTTTGGTTCATTTAGAATTAGACCATTGACTTGTAAGAAATTATAAGTACAAGAAGTGAAAAGTTATGAAGAAATTGAGAAATATGTATGATAAGAAATTAGCTAGAAAAGTGATTGTTGAAAAAGATTATTTGAGAAGTATGAATTTCGAGGACGAAATTATTTTAAGAGGGGGAGAAATGTTGGACCCTGAACTTTCGGTGGAAATTAGAAATATGAAATTAATTACAATAAGTGTTTTTGTATATAAAATTATGTTATAGATGCTTTGTGCTTTAAGGAAAAATTGATGCGAAAAGATTTAAGGACTTTGATATTTGAGTAAAATTTGTATGAATTATGAGAGTAAGTGAACGAGATGATTTAGATGATCGAAATGAAAGTGGAAAAAGCAAGAAATAGAGAGAAAAAGTATAAAATTTTGAAGAAATTAGAAAGTTTGACTTTTTGGTCATTGAGAGTTGACTTTTTGATTTAGGCCAAATTGGAGAAAAGGATCTACATGAAACTTGTAGATTATGTTAAGAGTTTTTTGTAGCCATAAAGAATGATATTTTTCGATATCGGAGCTAGAAGTTATGACCGATCGAAGTCTTGATGTTGTTTAGAATTGATTTTCCAGCACAGAAACTTTTGAATGACTTTTGACCCTTATAACATGAGAAATTGCCCTTAGGGTCTTCATGGAAGTTGTAGGATTCATTTTGATCTTTACATTGATATAAAATATGGCATGATAGGACTTTGGAGTTGAAAGATAGAAATTTTCAAAGTTAAGTCCTTGTTTAGGGATTTATTAATTTGGATAGAAAGTTTGATTGGGTTTTGGACCCTTTAATTTTTGAGAAATGAGTTTTGAAATCGTGAGAATTTTGGAAATTGATTTAGAATGTTTTGAATAATTTGAAAGACTTGAGAACTAAGTTTTGAAATTCTTGCTACTGAGAAGTGTTTATAAATGACAAACATTTCTAAGAAATGATTTTTGCTTATTTTCAAGTATAAATATGTTATCCACGGAGCGAAAGCTCACCCCCTCTTTCATCTCAATCTCTAGGTTTCAAGCAGGAGATCGGATGAAAGAAAGTCAAGGCTTGTGTTCGTTTTGCTTAGTTAGTATTTTGTGTATTCTGGAGTTTGGTTTTGGTTTCGTCGTTATGGCGGGAATGCCATTCATGTATTGTAAGCATTGAATTCATGATGTATGCGAATTATGGTATGTATTGATTTTGAGGTTCTTTTGTAAGCAATTAATTCAGAAGATGTATGAATTGTTAAGAAATTATGAAATTATGTATGGAAGATGAATGGGATTGTTTCTGTCTATGGATAATGGTTTGTGTTTGAGATTATTGAAGTACTAGGTTTAGATTTGTGTTGGTATATGCTAGGTTTCCGGACAGGAGGTCCGATGAATTTGATGATTGTGTGTTGTGAGCTAGTTTATAGAAGTGTATTTAAAACATTTGCAGGTTTGGGTTTGTGACAAATACAGTCGTTATGCTACCCGATTTTTGTTAAGGGCAAATAAGTTTTGGTGGATAGATGTATTCTGAGAATTGTATGAGTGCATCTGAACCTTTAGATTTGAATATGAGTTTTGTATACATACTTGATTTAGAGAAATTAAGTAAATTGAGGTTATGGAAAAGTGTGGGATAGGAAAAATTGTATGGTTCTTGTATGTTTGAATAAGATTTGAGTTTGAATGAATGGAATAAGAAAGAAAAGAAAAAAAAATTTATACCAATATCGGATCGGATTAGTCTTAGGGTTTCCAACGAGATATTTTTCTAAGGTTTGTGTTTGCTTCGATATCTTCTCTTTGTTTCCGCTTTTCGTTTTCGTAAGTTTCTTTCGCTTCGCTTTGTTTTCGTTCTTTCGTTTACTTTTGTTTCCGCTTTTCCGGTTGGGGTCTGGTTTCGAGATCGGGTCCCAACAAGGTGTGCCAAAATAAGATGGTGGAACCTAAAAGGGGATACGGTGGAACAACTTCAGGACAGAGTACTATATGGAGAAGAAAGGAAATTAGAAGAAGTTGCTAACCAGATGTGAGAGAGAGTAGCAACTCTTTTAAGGAAAGAAAAAAAAGATCTTGGTGTTTCTAAAGGGCCTAGTAGTAAGATGGAGTCTTAGTAGTAGAATGAAGATCTTGCAAGGAAAGGATAAGATTAAAAAAAGTTACCTATAAAGCTCTAATGAATAGCACTACAAAGGTAGATAGAGTAGTTAATAGAGAAAGTTATAAACTGCCAAAGAAAGAGGAGAAGATATTCTCAAAAGCTAAAATCAAAGCTTACAAGAAATTTTAACAACAATTAGAAAATAAAGATGGATAAGAGGATATTTTAATTTGGCAAGTGCTAGGGAATGAAAAGCAAAAGAGTTAGATCAAGTTCATTGTATAGAATATAAAGCAGTGAGGGTGCTCGTGGTTGAAAATGACATTAAAAGAAGATGACAGAGATATATCTGTAGCCTTTTTAATAAAGGCATAGAGAACAACATCTCTTTAGGTGGTCATAGCACATCCGATAGGTATTATAAGTTTACTTGTTGTCAGTAGATCATAAGGGAAGAAATTAAAAGAGCTTTAAGGGAAATGAAGAGTGGAAGGGCATTAGGTCCTAATGAAATACCCATAGAGATGTGGAAGAGCTTAGGTAAAGAGGGGCTTACTTGGCTAGCCAAACTTTTTAATGTGATACTTAAGCTTGCCGAAATTTTGGATGAGTGGAGATTTAATATGCTAATTCCTCTATACAAGAATAAAGGGGACATCTAAAGTTGTAACAACTATAGAAGCATCAAATTACTTACTCACATTATAAAGTTATAGTAAAAGGCGACTGATAAAAGAGTGAGAAGGGATGCTCCCATCTAGAAGAACCAGTTTGGTTTTATACCAAGAAAGTCCACGACGTAAGCTTTATATCTCCTTAGAAGATTAATAAAATATTATAGGGAAAGAAAATGTAACCTACATATGGTTGTTATTAATTTAGAGAAAGCTTATGATAGGGTACCTAGGAAAATTATATGGAAATGTCTAAAAGTTAAGAGTTCACATGACCTATATACGGGTTATTAGGTATAAAGACTAAAGTAAAGATAAACTTACCAAAAATATCTAAGAGGATGTGCCTTGGTGTATGTTATTTGCTAATAATATTATTTTAGTCAATGATTAAAAAACTCAACTGGTTCGATTGGTTAAACCATAAAAACCTCGAATTGCTTAACTTTTCGGTTCAATTAACTTTAATAATTCTTGTTGTTAAAAATCGATCAATTTATTAATTAATTAGACAAATTTTGTAAATTCTAAGTTCTTATAAACTAAAATAAAGCAATTAATGTTCATTTACTAATCTCTTTTTTTAGTTAAACTTTAAATTCTTTCATAGATTAGGATAATCTATTTCAATCATATTTCAAATTCTTTAATTTTATATAATCTTTAGCCAATTTTTTGATGGCCTAATAACGGTTGAATCTTTTAAACCTTAAATCGCTTGTCTTATCAGTTTAACTCCAGTCTAGTTTTTAAAACATTGGTTTTAGTGGATGAAACAAAAGAAGATATTAACGTCAAGCCAGAATTTTGGAGGGATACGTTAGAGTTAAAGAGTTTTAAATTGAATAGGACTAAGGCTGAGTACTTGGAATATAATTTTTTGAGCCATAAGGGGCCTCTCAATGTGGAGGTAAAGATTAGTTCAGAAGTTATACCATAAAAAAAGTGCTTTAAGTATCTAGAATCTATCATCCAAAGTAATAAGGAGATTAATGAGGACATTGTTTATTGTATTAAATCAAGGTGGCTTAAATGGAGGAGTACGCCAGAAGTTTTATGTGACAAAAAGATATCACTCAAGCTCAAAGTTAAATTTTATCGTTTAGTGATCAGGTCGACAGTGTACTACGAGGCAGAGTATTGGCCCATCAAATAGGTGCATAGTCATAAGTTAATGGTGGTGTACATGAGAATGCTTCGTTGGATATGCAACTTTACTAGAAAAGAGAAGGTTAACAATGTAATGGTAAGGGGTAAATTAAAGATGGCTTATATTAATGAAAAATTAAGAGTGATAAGGTTTAGGTAATTTGGACATGTTAAGAAGAGAAATCCTGATGCTTTAGTGAGAAGATGCAAGAAGATTGTACTTAGGAACTGCAAAAAGAAAAAAAATGAAGGTTTAAGAAGAACTGGAAGAAGGTGATTAAGAATGATATATCTCTGTTAGAACTTATCGAGGACGTGACCTTCAATAAAAAACTTTTACGAATTAGGATATAGGTAAAGGATCCAATATAGAGTAATCATTCTCTTTCTCATAGGTCTTTTAAACATTTTTCTTTGAGTCTTATGTGTTTCTTTAATATAAACATTTAATATTAGACCCCGAGCCTTTTTGCAAGTTGGGATTAATAATTGAGGAACTATTGGCAATTAGTTATGTGTAAATAAGAGAAGAAATTGTGAGATTGAAATGAAATGGAAAGAGATTTAT
>JANZLH020000060.1:856803-868876 GCA_026770325.2 Erythroxylum fimbriatum
ATAAGTAATAACAATATTATTAAATATAATGCCCATGTTTTTGAAATAAGGTTGGATCTTCGGTGAACTTGAGTGGCAGGATCAGCAATGGAGGCATTATATTTCTGGGTACAGATCTTCTGTACCCCTTATTATGTACCATTTGTTCCCTTTTAATCTCAACCATCCAATTTATTGCATTGGATGGTTGGGATTAAGGGGGTACTGACTAGATACAGAATAAGGGGAAGAGAAAATCTGCCCCTGTTAGTAGAGCAGTGGCTTCAATCCGATTAATATTTGTATCACTCCACTCGAAAAAATAGACATGCTAAAAAAAGATTTTAAATAGATGCTAAAAAATGAACGTGAATATGAATTTAGATATGAGTCTAGTGATAACCCGAATCGATGGATATACATACCTTACTTTTTTTTAACTCTATTTTTTTATTTTTTTGAATATTTATAGTTAAATATAATAATATATGAATATTTTCTGATAAAAACAACTTTAAAATCTCCACTTTACTTTTCAATCCTCACCTTTTTCATCATATTTTATTTTCTTATAGGATAATAATAATGTAAATGATATGCTGATGAAGTTTTGAATGTTATGGAATTCATACAAAGGCAATTTGAAACTTTAGATATTTCTGTCTTTGTTCCAGTTTTTGATTGTGAAAAATATATGTTATCTTTGTATTAGACATTATGATTTTTATCATTCAAATTTTATAATTTTTAAAGACATACAAATCAAAATCTTGACTTATTATTATTAAAGTAATTTTGATTTAGAGTATTCGCAAAAATTCACTTTTTATATTTTTTATTTAGAAGTTATATTTTTATGTATTATACAACCCGATAAATATCTAAAAACCCGAATAGTCTAATAAATTTAGATATAAATAGTAAATCGTAAAAATCGATAAATTTTAAATGGATAATGGATTGAGTCATAAAAAATAAATATGAAAGTAATCCCTAAATTGAACCCCACCTGTTATCATCCCTGTCTGCTAGATACTAATTTCCATCAGACATCGCTCGTTCCCTTTTTGCCTGAAAGGAACAAGGTTTAGGCACTTTCCGCACACAACTGATAAAGAGCAAATAGTTGATAAAATGAAGAAGGAAAAAAACTGATTTAGGAAACAAAACCTGGTTGATGTTCCATAATGTGAATTTAAAGAAACAAAATCATTTCCGCCGATTATTATGGATTATTACGAAAGTAGATTTCTTAGAGGTCATCAATATTCTTTCCTCAGCTAGTTTACACCTAACCGATTTTTCTATTTTTGGTGACAAGTATCCGGAAATTACTGCAACGAGCTTAAGAGACGAAGTTATAACATGTGCATTGGGAAGGCAACTAGTGCGCGGACAACCTTGCCACTCTTGCTGTTTACTCTAGCCCCATAATCCATACCTTACGAGAGGCACCGACGCTTATCCTAGGGCATATGTCCCGAGATACTCACAGAGTCCTATATCGCAGATCTTTGTGCTAGCTAGGACTTAGTCCTTAGATATTTCTTTTCCCTTGTATTAAAAAAACAAAAGAAACAAAATCATTTGTGCATGTTTTTGGTTCTTATGTTATACAGCAACATGAAGGTACTACTCTACTAGTTTCTCCAAGTTTGACGTTGTCCTGCGCTTAACATGATAACATCTATCTTCACTTTGAAAAGGTCAGCTTATGTGCCTTAACAAAGGATCCAAAACTGTCGAGATGTATATCATGCAGCTTTCTCTTCCCATCGAAGGGTCCTCAGCCCTCTTGTTGATCTTTGTTGTGTCAACAAGCTCGCAGAGTTCTAGCTATAATAACAGGCTTAGAGCTGTTGAAATCTTTCCTTCCTAGCCATTACACCATCTGTTTTTCCTGTTCTAGTTTTGGCGCAGCTGTCTGATTCCTTTATTGACTTGGCTCTCCGCGTTTGCATTTGGCAAATAAGTATCAAAATCTAGATCTCAGGGCTCTGGCAGTACATTCCCGTTCAATCTCAAGTCTATAGATAAATGAACAACAGCAGAGCCCTGGTACATTATTTTATGAATCTACAATCTGTCACCATGTTCAATCTTATGAAGATGCTACAGCTACAATCTACGGTATATTAATTACATACTCTTGTCAATCATACTTCTTCGGTGTGCGACATTTTAATGCAATCATCATCTGTTCACGTATATTCTCTACTTGCGCAAGCACAGCATCCGATACTCGTGCTATTCGCTCTTTTTTAACCCCAACTATACTCAAACCACAAATTGAACATTATTAAAAAAGGAATGGAACTAAATGAACACAAGAGGAAGAGGAAGTACTGGTGGTAAATTATAGGCCTTGCTTCCCTAACTACTGGGGTTTTGTTACCTTGGAGATAACTGCTGTACGTGATCAAGTGAATAACAGTTGGAGAGGAATTCCTGGCGAAGATCTATACTTTACAGTTATGTTTGTGTAGGTTTTTCCAATATAATCTGGCCTGTAAATGGTTAATATCAAGAGATATTTAACTCATTCTCACGCTAACTTTGATCCGTAAATAGCTAACCAAGCAAACTGTTCCAGCGTTCTTTGAGGACTTCATGTGCCTTCTCACAGTGAATAGCCTGCAAACTCATTCTTCCATCAGTGGTTGTTTCTCTGACGAGGCCAAGCCTAAGCAATGTACTTATGGCTTCATTAACTGGCATTTCAACCTGCATTCCTTTCATTCAGACTAGCACATATTTAGCTGACATTACTTGATATTGCTTTGGCTTTTAAATTACCTTCACTTTGAAGATATCGTACATAAATCGCTCGCACTCATCTCCAGTACTTCGGCGACAAATGACCTGTAGGAGGAATCCATGGTAATTAGGTGGAAAACGAAAACGTTGAATCATAAACATCACATGCGCCGCCTTGCAGGCTAATTCTGCAAGATGTGGTGGCTAAATCAGGCAGTCCATCAACTATAGGAAAAAATAAATTTTACTAGTTACTATGGAGATCTCATGTAGACCAGCTACAATCCCACGAATTTGAGGTTCCTAAATTTTCAAGCAGATAAATTATAATAGCGAAAACTTCAGCAATAACCAGACTCAAGAAGAGAGATGAGGTTAAGTGTTACTTCCTGCTTCATTATGCAATCCACGAAGTTGGGGACTAAAATTTTTCACTCATATAACTCAATAGTTTGACTTAAAGAACTAAAATAGAAAAATGATAGCCACCAAACAAAATTATTATAATAATCCTGTCTATGTTAGTATCAGAATTTTGAAACAGGATACAACATAATTGGTAACTGTATCCCTGAGTTCTAAATCCATTCGAGTTAGTGATGCAGAAGTCACACACAGAAATTTTCCACGAAGAATATTATAAACAATAGGATACACAAACCTGAGCATTTTTCTTTCTAAGCAAAATTGAATACATTAGAATGGCTTCCTTAAACTGCAAAAAACAATCAGTCAAAAGGAAAAATAATTAGACAAAAGAATGTTAAATACAAATACTTTGTAGATCAAAGAGCGCCAACCAAACTAAAGGTGGTAAAGAGAAGAGAAATTTGGGTCTATCTACGAAGACTGATTAGGGACAAGTCAAAAATCTTGTGTATGCACCAGGGTCAGAATGAAATTTGTAAATTAGTTCCTTTAAATTAAGGTAAAAGAAACAGAATAGGAAAACAACATTAGAAGATTATTAAGTTGCTATATTCTATCATAGTCCACATTCTAATATCTATAATCATGGTAAATAACACATTAAAAGTCTTCTCACTTGCTGCTGTTCAGAAGCATCCAGAAGAAAATGAACTGAGCCAAAGCTACTTGCCAATGTTTTCTCATATAGTGTCTTGTTAACCAGTAGCTGCAGAAGTAACGTCTTGTTAAATACCATTTGAAGAGCCCAGCACAGAAAAACCAAGTTGATGTTTAACACAAGCTATAACTCACATAGTAAAGTCAACTCACTTGATATCTATCCCATGTCTGTTTGTAACCCAAAGTCACACGTGTCACATAAATTATAAGAGCAGTGACAGCAATCACATCAAGAAATATTGCTGATCTGCATTGTGTAGAAAGAAATATTAATGTAAACATATCAACTCGAAAAAATCTGCCTCTGCAACCAATCTAGAATGGGGGCAAGATGGGGAACTCTCAAATTCAAGAATTAAGATGTGTAGCAGACAGTGGAAACACGGAAAACCAATCCCTTAAAACTGCCTTTCATTATGAACTATAAATAACAAGCTATAGCAAGTATAAATTTATACACTTCAGTCATGTGCCAAAGTTTTGAAAGTTAACATTCACATACATACGGGTTAGATAAGATGTTCTCAAATTTGTAGTTTATGAAATATGCCGCAAGCCCCAATAGAGTGGCAACATCCAAGCGTACCTATAAATACAGAAGATTCCTATTAGCGTATCAAAAACTTGTAACAAGTCCTAAACTTGGCTATAAATGTAATTTAGTACTTTAAGCCAGTGGAACCTTCAAAGCTCTTCATCATACTAGCTTGTGTTTGGATAATCAGGAACATATAGTGACTTGCTAGAGCTTCAGTCAGAATTTTGTACAGTTAATGGAAATACATTCGATCAGTGTGGTAGAAATGAATTTATGTCAACTGTCAAATTCATTCTGAATAACCTGGTGTAAACACTTTGCTTAACCCTAGATTCCCCAGTTGCTCATGACACTAGAAAGCATTAACCCAGCCTATTTATGGAAATTCATATATTCAGTAATAAAGATATTTAACCAGTACATACCGTGTCTATGATCCGGAAAGATAGCTTTTTGTGAGGGAATACAACCTACAGAGAATTAAATAACAAAATAAAGTATTCTATACAAAAGCTAGAATCTCATTAGATAGACAAGTATACAACATCAGAGAGCATTAACAGACATTGCAGCGTTAGAAGTAATTACTGGCAGATCTGGAATGGGAATTCTCTCATAGATCTTCAACTGCAATGATGGCACCTGGATCTTGTTTTCTTTGTCACTTTTGGTCATTTCATCGGTATATAACAAAATCAATTCCTTGAATGCAGGCTCCTGTCAATAAAACACAAATTTCAGAAATCACATTGGGGACACGTGGGAACATTTTATTTACGCCTTACAACACAATTTATGTTCACATAGGGTCAAAAACTTGACATGTTACCACATCAATCTCTTTTTAGTTCAAATTCATTTCATATTGAAAGCAAGTGACAAGCAGAACAAATTGATCATGTGCAAGAAGCATACCTGGAGAACTGATTGTGAAAGAAGAATGGAAAAAGAAGTCTTCAACATTTTCCAGACATCATTCCCACAGTACTTTCTTGTGGCAGGTCTCCATATGTCACTAAGAGATATTCTTGATAAGAAAGTCGGCCTGAGTGAAAAAAAATTTATAACTTGGAATTGGCGTACAATGCTAAGACAACTAAAAGTACAACAGATATCAATTGGCATTGATCTTTATTTCCAAATTTGATTAATATTTCAGTTTCTCAAAAACTTTGAAATCATATGTTCAGAGTAGTTCTATTGCTCGAACATGATATATTCAAGTCAAGAAGCCATTATTTATGATCTTCTAGTATTATTCTGTTTGGTGGAAACAACCGAATAGCTCTTGATAGGTAGCCGATGTAGAGATTGTATTATTTACTAAATCAGTAGGTACAATAGTAGAATACCTCCTGAAAATGTAATTCCCAGGCCAATACAATAGCTGTATTTTCCACAATAATCCAGAATGAATCCACCCTCCTATACCAAATCCTATATATATACTCTTGTACCTTCTCATTCTCTCTCTCTCTCCGTAACTAACTCTTGACCACTAGCCTATGTGGCATTTGTATTTGTTCCCTTCCCCATCATACCCCTATGGACTAGTATGATCAGTACTAGTGTGTTGGTTACTAGGAGGGGTGCTAACAACTCTTTTATGTTACTCGTCATATTTTACTCTAATCAACATAAAGTAACATCAACACGGATGGTTTTTGAAGGAGAAAAACCCATTGACATCGAGAGTTGCACAATTATCAATAGCACCACCAGGAAATTAACTCATTATTAAACATTCAATTTTCTTTATAAGCTTCATACTCAGAGACAATATTATAGTAAGAATAAGATAAAAATTTTGAACAAAATAAACCTTAAACGAGGTTCAGAAGTGTTATTCTCATTTTCAGGTTCAAATGTCGTTTCTTGTACGGGAGGTACAACTCCAATCCAGGTGAGCAACTTTCGAAGAAGCCTTCCACGAGGTCCCACAGGCGATAGAAATCCCTCGTAACGACTTACTGCTCTCTGTGCTGCCAGCCAAATAGGAAGATCACTATCTGATAGTTGGTCCATCCCCAATGGGTTATTAGAGGTCTGTTCCTTGTTAGAATAGAACTTTTGGAAAACGGGAAATTCCTCAAGCCAAAGCATCATTTTCTTAATCCAATCCTGTAATTCTTGTGTCTGAGAAGCATTTTGGACAGCCTGTCACAACAGCATGATAACATGTCAAAGTAATCATCAATAATAAACCTCAAATACCAAAATCATAATTTGAATAAAAGAACTAAATGAATAGCAGTTTTAAGGTCTATGATACACTTGTCTTAAATTCACAGAGTTGTTTCAGTTATCACACAACGAGGCCAGATATTAGCTTTCATTGTGGACTCAGGTCTGCCATTTTATCTTTGCTATTTATGTGATTGGGATCAAGCACCTGTAAGCATCATACATTTGCTTTTTAAAAATATTCAGCTGCAAAGCAATACTGGAGAAGCAACCACCTCTTTCATCCATTTTCCAAGTTTCCCCAGTGGTTTTGATACAAGGAAAAAGATTTGTTGAAGAAGCCTGGACTGAAGGTAATCCAACTTTTCAACAATCAGCAAACCTTTCTGCCTCTCAGTTGCATAGCCCCTCCTACAGGGGAATGACATAAAAATAAACAAGTGAAGGTTATTAATGCATTAGAGTTTTGACTTTGTAAGCAACAAGTTCATACGTAAAATTTAGCAGATATTAGGTAGAGATGGACCCTTTTCATAGGATATGTAAAGTATGCCATATCACAAAGTTTGTCTATCCAGCAATCCTGGTAAGCATAAAGAAGGTCCAGATATCCAAGACAACTCCCTGTGATGCTGTCAACTTAGTTCATCGTTTCATCATTGTGAAAGTTAAATATATGGTAGGGTACAATTAAGTCATGAAAGAACCTGTTAATGACTCCAACTGACTTGCTCAAGCACTCATAGTATAGTTCTGAATAGCAAGTCAAGTCCAAGGTTTTCTTTTTCATAGACTATTTTGTGGAAACCTCGAAAATTCGAGCAATCCCATGACAAAAGATCGTGTCTAGACCACAGCACAAACAATGAAGGAAGACAAGCAGAAATGATCTACCTGAAAATTATTGCATTTGATTCAGATGCTTTCTTCCAGTCCACATATATTGGCAAAGTAAGGAGGTAATCTGAGTTCAAGGCAGATGTTAACATCAAATCTGTAGCAGATAGTTCTTGAAATTGCGCATTATTAAGAAGTTGCATGAAAGAACGCTGGAAACGAGTGTCGACAGCAAGTCTACAAACAATATACCAAAAAAGTTACATTCAAGTAAGAAATGAGACTAAAAACTTATAAGTTGGGAACAGACCTGGATTCCCCATTAGATTTCATATTTTCAAAATTTCCTGAAGAACCTAAAAGCGCTCTCAAGTCAACACCATAATTGAAATTCCTAGCCTTGTCAAACACAGTCTCTTCTCCAAAACTCCCTATTCTCCCCATTCTATTGATGCCATCGCCATTTACTACAGTATTTCCATCTGGTTCAGTCGATTCTGCTTTTTTCCCCGAATTAGTCACCGAATGAGAGGGAAAATAAGCAGTTCTCATTTCCTCCAAAATCCTTTTGTGTTCAGCATGAAGAATAGAATCCAGGCACCTGCAACAATCACATGTTCTTAATTCTAAAATGAAATCCAAGCGTTCAAACGAAAATGAGTTCCCCTAGCGCATCCAAATTCGGATTTCGGATTAAAACGAGATTAACCGTTTATTTTCGTTTTCTTTTTTTGGAAGAAATAAAAATAACAGTAAAATAAACATAAGAATAGAGAGAACAAAAAAAAGGGGCGGAATGACTAACGAAGAGAGGCGAAGAAACTGTTCAACGTCATCTTGAGAGTGGTCGAACAACTTCAAGACAATGGCATCTAGTAGCTCAGCCTTCGAAACCGGTATGTATTTCTGTCTCGAAACTTGTACTTTCGAAATCCCTCTCTCATCTTCCTCTTCATCATCATCTTCTTCATCACATTGATATTTTGGAAACAAAACATTCTCATTCCGCGTCATTTTAAAAACATCTCCGATAACAGAGCTCGACTCCAAAGCCTTCTTTCTGGACAATTCCTCAACTCTCAGAGAACAACAAGGGCTACGCATGGAGATCGCGACAGCGATGGGCATTGCCAAGTGCTTAGAGAAGACAGGTGGTTGAGATACTGACGAGTACGGAGACGAAAACGCGTGTAAATTCCTTGGCGATATCATGTTATTTCGACTGATTATTATGCGTTCTCGATTGTCTTAGCTTGCTTACAGTAAATTTACATGGGGTGATGCGACGATGAAGACTCAAGAGTGGTGCATTTAGAGGGAAGCCTTAACCGCGAGCCTTGGATAAGCTTAGGAAAAGGGTCCTCTTAACTCCACGTGCAAGGTGCAGATACGTTGTTGAATTTTTATTTTTGCCAAGTATTTCTCAAAATTATTAAAAAAAATTTCTTAAAACGTTTATTACTAATATAATTAAATTGTACTCTACTTGCCATTATTACAGTATTACCGATGTTTTAAAAATCGAACCGAACATCGAACCGGTGGAAGGAAAGGTTTAAGGTTTAGAGGTTCAACCGGTAGTGAACCTCTATCAAACCGGAATATAATAAATAAGATAAAAATTTTATAAGAATAAATAAAAATAAAATATTTTATTGAAATGAAAAATACACCAATGTTTATTATTATATAATGAACTAAAAATAAATAAATATGAGTCCAATATAAAACTTAAAATAACAATAAAAATCAAAATTGTATTTCTGAAGGAGGTTGCGTCTCATCATCGTCAAAAGCTCCAAATTCTCCAACGCTATTTAAAAATTCGTAAACTACGCTTTCATCCAAAGTATTTGCATCCACTTCTTTTACTGCATTAAAATAAATTACAAATTAGTAACGTATGAAATTATTCTCAATTGTAAACTTGTAATATAGTTTAATTTTAACTTAAATATAATCAAAATAAGATATGAACTGATCATCAGTAGATCTTCTTAATTCATTTGTTGTGACGAATGCATTTTCTTCATAAATGGTTCTTTTAAGTTCATTATTGTTAACGATGGAATGCTAGTAACAAAGCCGATTGTTGCAAGAATTCTAATAAAAAGTTAAAAACATACATAAATTAACTGAACCTGCCCTGCGACTGTTTTAGACTATGAGTCTATAACCAAACTCCATCCTAATGCAACCCTAATAGTCCATTCTTAACTAAAAAAGCTAAACCTCATCCTCACGCAAATCTAAAAAAGCTAAGCCTCATCCTCACGCAAATCTAAAAAAGCTAAACCTCATCCTCACGCAAATCTTAATACTCCTTTCATGTTTAGGATTATGGTGCCCTCTCCTTCAATCTAGACTCTTCTTCTAAGATGTAGATGTTTCTTTGTTAGTGACTCGTCAGAAAATAAAACAACTTCATTATCTTTTCCACCGTGAGAGAAGCACAATGATAACGCCGATCGTCAGGACTAAAGGTCGCGCTTTTTCACTTCTCTTTGACGTTACTAAGGAAGAACTCGACGACTGAAACTTCCGCTTCTTCTTGGGCTACCGTCAACCGTCTACTTCTGATGGAACCTGTTTTAGAGATGAGAAGAACAACTCTTCATTCCCTATTTCGCTCTGCCTTTGTCAAGATTTAGATCACCCCCTCTGACGCAGTCCGTTCAGTATACTTCCGGTCAATCAACGGTTCCGTTGTTGCAAAAAAATCGGACCAGACCATACGATCCGACCGAAACCTGCCGATTTTTATACATAGAGGTTTTTAGGAAAAACCGAACCGGACCACTGACCGGTTCAAAAATTTTCCGATCGGACTGTACGGTCCGGTTCAGTTTTTAAAACATTGAGATTTATATTACAGGTTGAAAAGTCTTTCTCAAGGAGGACTATCTTAAAGAGATAGAAGATAGTCCTAATTTGAGCCACTGCATAAGAGAATATATAGGAAATTATAAAAGGTCTTTGAATATGTTAAATCAAGATATAGTTGATGTATTAAAGTCACAGCATTATTCAAAGTTGAAAGAGATAACGCATATCAATGTGAATGTGGAGAGGCAATTAAAAAATAAAGGAGTATCAAAGGATCCTATTAGTAGTAGTAACTCTTAGAGGCATAAGATTAAAATAAAAAATGTAAAGAGAAGTGCTCCTCTTTCTTAGCCTTCATCTCCTGGTTCTATTGTTGTTCTTCATTTCTGTCATGATCATTTATTTTCCCCTAGCTTAACTGCTCTCTACTTCTCTCTATAAGTGGTGAGGGCATTTAAGTAATAAATCAATCCTACTTTCTCATCCTACCTAGTTATTTGTTATTCTTGGAATGGTTTTTCAAATTTCTTGTAAATAACTCTTTTGCTTTTCACTTTTTGGCCAATGTTAGACCCTGCTCCTCTCCTTAAAACTAGCAACAACCAGGAAAGATCATTTTTATCGAATCCCGTTTCCGAAGCCCTACAATCGGACCGAAGCTAAAAAGCGTGAGCGGGTTTCCTTGTAGGGTTATCTTAACGAACCCTACTCATATGGTACGTGCCTTGGAGTAATTGCTCTAATTCTCACGACAGATGTCGAATTGACTTTGTTTTGGGACAGTTTGAAGGAAAATTTCTAAATCTACAACTTTCATGAAGATCTCGAAGTGAGATTCAGCCTCTAAAAGGGATTAAGAATGGAACATAAAGTATACGATGAACAGTGCATGGAAACTAAGACGAAGCCAAATTTCTAAGACGAAGCAAAACTAAGATGAAAGAAAGACTAAGACGAAGCAGAGTCAAACTAAGACGGAGCGGGGTCAAACTAAGACGAAAGAGAAAGTCAAACTAAGACGAAGCGAAAAACTAAGACGAAGTGGAAACTAAGACGAAGCGAAAAACTAAGACGAAGCTGAAAACTAAGACGAAGCAGAAACTAAGACGAAACGGAAAACTAAGACGAAGGGGAAAGCCAAGACGAATCGGAAAACAAAGATGAAGCGGAAAACTAAGACGAAGCGAAAACTAAGACGAAGCGGAAAACTAAGATGAAGCGGAAAACTAAGACGAAGCGTCTTAGCTACAAAACTAAGATGAAGCAGACCCGGTCAAACTAAGACGATAGAAGTCAACCTAAGACGATAGAACTAAGACGAAGCGTCTTAGGCGCCAGAACTAAGACGAAGTAGAGTTGGTTCGTCTAATCCAACCTAGATTATTCTAGATTTTCTCCAGGAGTTTGAATCTGAATTTTACCCTTATAATAGACCCGAAATATGCCAAGCACTAAAAATTTTGGAAAATCATAAACAAAAGAAATCATATTTCATTAACAAAACCAAACACAGTTTGAACTTAGCTTTAATTACATATCAACACGCTCATCAGAAGCTTAATACCAATACAGATGCATGCTCAATGTTTGATATGCTTATAAAGCCAGCCAAATGCTACTAACTTATTACAAAAGAAACCTAGCTAGCGCGGAGTATCCAATTGCCTTGCAAGGATCATTGATCTTCTTAATCTGCACCTGAGGAGGGGAAAAATATTGGGTTGAGCTACACAGCTCAGTGGCTAATATATTTATAGCTTTCTTGAAGATCTCGAAGTGAGATTCGGCCTCTAAAAGGGATTAAGAATGGAACATAAAGTATACGATGAACAGTGCATGGAAACTAAGACGAAGCCAAATTTC
>JANZLH020000060.1:925572-946520 GCA_026770325.2 Erythroxylum fimbriatum
GTTTCACCTTTTTGTTAACATAGTTTTTTGTATTTTGATTGACATGTTAACAAAAAGGTGAAACATATTCGAGGGAAGCCTTTACCTAATTTGGACCTTGTTCGCGAGATTTATGAGAAAGATAGAGCTACTGGATCTGAAGCTGAAAGTGCAAAGGAGAAGGTTCAAAGATAGGAAAATGAAAGGTAGGATATAAATATTGAGGACATTGATAATATGCGAGCAAATAATGAGACTCATTTAGAGAGTTTTTATCCATTTGAGAGCGAGAGTACTCCAACAACACCAACAACTCAAGTTCCCTCATCATCAACTCCTTTAATGTTAAAGCCATCCTACACAAGTAAGAAAAGAAAAGCACAAGTGGAAGATCAAATTTCTTCAGAATTATAAGTTATGTCCAATGCAATGAAAAAAATTGCACAAGCTATTGTAGCCACAAACTCTCGTGTTAGAAAAGAGGAGGAAATATTTGACGCAATGAAAGAATTCGAATTAGAAGGACGTGTTCTCTTGGATGCAGTTACTTGGCTTGTACAGCATCCTAACTTTGTGAATTAGTGCTAGCTCTACTACTTAAAATATGTAAAAATGTTCCAACTTTTTCCTCAACCAAACTATATTGGTTATCTCTTAACAGTCCCCTCCCACAAAAAATTGAGCATAAGCGAATAAATACATCATAACTCATGCATAAAATGCTACATGCATTATAATGTATCTCTGTTGTGGTTAGTAATTCTTGATGTACAATTTTTCTATGACCTTTTTTTGGATGCACTAGTTGTCGATTAGCTCGAGACATATATTGATATATATGCCTCAAGCAAACCAAATAACCTGCATAAGCTACCATAACAAGTAGAGCATTTCTTTCAAATCTTCTCATGTCGCCTGCAATTAAATTTTATTTATCGTCACAAGACAAGTAAAAAAAAACATTGACATTGGCTAAAATCATTTTATTAAAAAAAGTAATATAATATATAATAGTCTAAAAGTAAGATAAGCTGCAAAAAAAAAAAAAAACACAAAACAAAAAGAAAATCCACGAGAACTTTTAGTATTTCATCTAGAAACCATAGATACAATTGCACAAACCTTGCTGGTAAAGAACTAAAGATCGAAAAATGAAAGCAAATATGTACAAACGGGAAGTGAAACAACTCACAAAGCTCCAATATGCAAACGAGAAACTACAACATTCAACTATATTCAAGGATGAGAAAAATCATTCCACAAAACTCTTTGGTATAAGAGCCATGTCAAGAATAGGAGATCTAGACCAACCGACTACTAATTTTTTTTCAAGTCGTTCTCCAGCGATTGAAACCTTCGACCTTCCAACACGAAATCCGACTACCGAAATCTTGTCATGGGTGATGACAAGACCACCAAACCCCTCGACTCCACCTTACCCTACTACCTCTATCCCTAGACGGACTACTGTAACCAAGCTTAAGGAAGGAACTCCGGAAGCATCCTTATGGGTGACGGTTAATTCCACAATCGTGGGATGGATTCATAATAAATATAACAAACCGTCCACAAACTGCAAAATGAAAACTTCTCCACAAAAACAAACCCCCAACCAGTATTCAAACACAATG
Source organism: Erythroxylum fimbriatum (assembly GCA_026770325.2). NCBI lineage: Eukaryota > Viridiplantae > Streptophyta > Magnoliopsida > Malpighiales > Erythroxylaceae > Erythroxylum > Erythroxylum fimbriatum. Next base: position 927,183 of record JANZLH020000060.1, read on the forward strand.
AGGAAAAGGAAAAACCTGTGGGAGCTGCCGAAGAGAAGGTGTTGTTGTTCTTCTTGTGGGAGGGGCTCCTTAATGCTGCGTCAGTTGAAGAGTAGTGAGATGGGAGGGGCTGCGTCAAGAAACAGAGTGGCTGCGTCAGTTGAAGAGATAGGGTTATTGCGTGGGTATTATTGGAATGGTCATTTCCAACGTTTAAAAACAAGAGTTACAGGCCGTTTGTAATTCAATTCTCGTTGTTTTGTAGCTGAATTGAATTTATAAAGAATGGTAGGTTTCAATTACATATGTGAATTAAACCCATCTTTGTTTTTCTGTTCCAAACACTTTAATTGAATTCAATGTTGTAATTGAATTCAATTCCTATGGTTCCAAACAGGGTGTATGTCTTCTGGTTGATTGAGAACATGTTGTGTTGGTGCCCATTTCTTTCTCTATCCCGAGGCAAGTCAAACATTCACATTCCTTACATAAAGGTGTGATCTTGTTTCTCTATCGCTACTTTTTGTGTGGTTTATTTTGTTCGCTGCTCGATTGTAACGCAATTCAAATCCCAATGAGCATAGCTCTGACAATGTATTAGAACTAATGGTTGATTTTTGCCCTCCATTTTTTGTAGTGTTCTAAGAGCAGAGAAGACCAGCAGTTGCAGGGTTGAAATGGAAGATTCTTGGCCAACAGTTGTATCCCTGTACGTAATCTCATGAAAATGGAGGTGGCGGTTTTTCATGAATCTATCTCAATGTCTGTAAGAACACACTCATCTCAACATGAAATGTTTCTTTCATCGTCATTAATCAGCCCTAAAGCTGACATTAAACATTCAAGAAGCTTAATTTCTGGTGTTGAGGTGGGTAAAATCAAGTATCCGAGACAAATGTATAAGACTGCGAGACGGTCTTCAACTACTTGTTTTCTTGCAGATGTTGCTAAGGAATTTAAGGTAACTTCAGTTCTCTCTTATTTTTGTGCTGAATGTCAATTTTCCATTTCAGACCATGTCTTGATACTGTCCTCTTTCTAACTTTACCATTTGTCATTATCAAGTGCCTCTTATCTGTTTGATCATGGACTTCAAATGCAGAACTTTCAGGTACCAAGGATCCCAAAACCAGAAGCCGATCCAAAGACAGTTGCTTCAATCATATTAGGTGGTAGAGCTGGAACAAGACTTTTTCCTCTTACCAGAAGAAGGGCTAAACCAGCTGTAAGCTTTGAATTAATTAGATTGATTAAAAACTCAGTTTAAGAGTATGTCTGTATCCTTTAAAATTTTACAATATTTAGTAACCATCATATGGTATTTAGGTACCCATTGGGGGGGTGCTACAGACTGATTGATGTTCCAATGAGCAACTGCATCAACAGTGGAATTAACAAAATTTACGTCCTCACCCAGTTCAATTCTCAATCTCTCAACCGCCACATTTATCGAACATATAATACAGGAAATGGTGTGAACTTTGGTGATGGATTTATTGAGGTATACTGAGTCTCCTGACGAAGTTTCATATATTTTAAAGGTTTTTGAAAATTCTTACTGCATATGCTCCTAAGTTCAATTTGTCATGATAGGTATTAGCTGCAACACAAACTCCTGGTGAATCAGGAAAGAAATTGTTTCAGGTTACCGCAGATGCTGTGAGACAATTTACCTGGTTGTTTGAGGTATAGAAAATATTTGTCAATTCCCAAATTTAACTTCACCTTGGAATGCCTGCATGATCAAATAATGTCAGATTATCTTAGCCGGATAGGAGCCCTGTATGATCTTTATCAACTTCAACTAAGAAATCCATGATAACTTTGCAGGATGCGAAACATAGACAAATTGAAAACATTCTGATATTGTCTGGTGATCATCTGCATCGAATGGATTACATGGACTTTGTGCAGGTTGAAGCATAATTGATCCTTCTATTTCACTTGGCTAAGTTGTTTTCTACTGCAGTTAGCTTTCCTTTGTCTTCTCCTTGTCCTTTCCTCATAAAATGGAATAACTATGTGCAGAAGCATATGGACTCAAGGGCTGACATATCTGTGTCATGTCTCCCAGTAGATTATAGGTAACTATTTCATGGAAAAAAAAATCTTCTTACATTTTAAGTCCTCAAATGACATGTGCCTTTAGGCTAGATCTATTATAGCCTCACCTGAAGCAAAAATTAATTGAAATATTTATATACTCACTGAATTTCCCCTAATAACTGCAGTCGTGCCTCTGATTTTGGATTATTGAAGATTGATGAAATGGGACAAATCAGGGAATTTCTTGAGAAGCCAATGGATGAAAGTTTGTAATCTATGGTCGTTAAACTTTCTATTGCTTTTTGAGATTGATTATCATATGATAAAAATTGGTATCTGATTGACAGTTTTATTTCTATCAGAGTTGACACTACTCGTTTAGGATTATCAATCCAAGAAGCAAGGAAGAACCCATATATTGCATCAATGGGCATATATCTGTTCAGGACTGATGTTCTAGTAAAACTTCTCAGGTAATTAAGCCTCTTATTTTGCAATTTTGTTAACATTTATCATTCATTTCTATTGAGTTTCTTTTCTACTTCTGATAGGTTATGTTGTTTTGGTCTATGGATTAGTTTCAAGTTAAAGAAATGATCTTTAGAGAGAATGGTCTTGTAACTTTTAGTTTGCTATAAGATAACACAATAAAGTTTCATTTCTACACTAAATGCTTCTTTAGGTGGAATTATCCCAAGGCGAATGACTTTGGATCAGAAATTATTCCCATGGCAGCCAAAGATTACAATGTTCAGGTGAAATAATTGTTGACCACTGTTATCATGCATTCTGTTCTTAAAAAGTTTCAATTCTGCAGATAGAACATGGTTACTGATATGAAACTTGATTGCAACTTCACTTGTGTATTTGACTGTAATAAGCTTAAGCTATTTCTTCCACTTCAAGAACTGATGAGTACAGCTGATCAGTGTTCAACCTGTGCAGGCATATGTCTTTAATGGTTATTGGGAAGATATTGACACTATAAAATCATTTTTTGATGCTAACTTGGCCCTAACAGATCAGGTAGTTGCATGTGCCTTTGTTTTTTCTTCTTCTCTTGAACCAACTTTCCTGGAAATATAACATCTTATCTTTTTTTAAGCCTCCCAAATTTCACTTCTTTGATCTGCTCAAACCAATATTCACGTCTTCTCGGTTTCTGCCGCCAACCAAAATAGAGAATTGCCAGGTAGGTGATTTTACATGTATAGCTTGCACCTTAATTACACTGGATTCATTGATTAATGCTATCAAACTCTGTTGATCACAGGTAAAGGATTCCATAGTTTCACATGGTTGCTTTTTACGAGAGTGCAGTGTTGAGCATTCAATCGTGGGGATCTGCTCAAGACTTGACCATGGAATTGAACTAAGGGTAACATAGTCTAGTTACTTCTCTGCTTCGTATGAACTGAACAGAGGACCGTCTGATGAAAAGAGGGAGGATTTTGTGATATATACCATATTAAGGATGAGAAATTGAATATCTGATGTCAACTATCTGAAGGCTATATCTTACTGAGTTATGGAGGTAGCAATATCTTTTGGTGCGGTTGCTATTTGTTCATTGGAAGATCATATACAAGTCATGACTTGGATTATTTTACAGTCCTCTAACAGCGCTAGACACTTATCATAACAAATTAAGGCTATAAATTTCCTGCCTTTACCCTCAGAACTTGCATTATGCCAGTGCTCTTACTTCATGAAACCTTCTGAGGGAATGCTTCTTCATCTGTGGAAATATTGTTTGGAGCAATTCTACAGGATACCATGATGATAGGTGCTGATTATTACCAGACGGACGCAGTGATAGCGGCTTATTTAGCTGAAGGAAAGGTTCCAGTAGGTGTTGGACAAGAAACCAAAATCATGTAAGTTCTTAACCACTGACTAAACATATTGATATTACACACATATGTTTCTGATACTGTATTGAGATCCATAGGCATCAAAAAACCATTTCATTGCAAGAAATTTGTGGCTTTGCATCAGCATAGCTCAAAAAGTCCCTCTTCACATCTGCTGCCACTCCAATCTCCAGCATACTCTGTCCGACCATAGTTGTTCTTTGTTTGATAAGATGCAGTCTTAGCGTCTACCATAGTTGTTCTTTGTTTAATCATTTGATCTGAATAGGATAATCTCTTTTAAACTTTCAGGAATTCCATCATTGACAAGAATGCAAGAATTGGAAAGAATGTTGTCATAGCAAACAAGGATGTGAGTATGCTGAATAGTTGTCTGGTTCTTTTTCCACCCCTGTTGGCCCTCTTCCTTTTTATCACAGGAGAATGCAAGCAGAAGAAATTGTTTCTATTGAATCATTCAATGAAGTAACAAACATAATACATCTCTAAGATCCGTCATGCCATGCAGAAAGTGGAAGAAGCTGACAGACCATCAGAGGGATTCTACATCAGAGCAGGATAACTGTAGTGTTGGAAAATGCTGTAATAACGGATGGGACTGTAGTGTTGGAAAATGCTGTAATAACGGATGGGACGATCATTTAACATCCCTCCAAGAAACATACGTGCACATATCACCAGGTCATGCAGTTCTTTGTGGATTATCAGAAGGATCTATGATTCACATGTTCCTCAATTTGTAATTGGCAAGGTATCTCAAAGAGTCTAGAATGAATGTTCTTACTTGCAGGTTTTTGTTTCCAACTTGTGCTTTTTGTAATGCCAACAATATTGAGTACAATTAATTGTTATCAACTGTATTATTCTGTATTTGGTAGTTGCTCTAGGCAAGTAGTCATATAAAAGGTTACCATCCTTGCAAGATTAGAACTTGAATAGATCCCAAATCAAAGAAATAGCTGTGTTTTCCAATGTATCAAAAGGGAAATTCACATACTTCACAAACCTTGCAAAAGTAGATTACTATTGAACTTAAATATTCACCTCTCGGATTTGCATTTAATAACTTAAATAATCTCTATTTTCTTATTCTACCCGATTAAAGAAACCTTTTTTAGTTTCAAAATGTGTGGTTGTGTACTATACATGTTATCGAAAATAAAGGTGAAGAGAAATATATAAGAAAAAAAGATTTAAGAACGTCTACTAGGCTAAAAAGATAGTACAAATCAACAAAAAGTTGTTGAATTATGAATGTTGGTGGTATTACTTCCATATGTACTGATGGATAGCAACCATAATGTTTACACTTTAATGAATCGTTTAGTGTTTCAACATTTAATACTAATATTCCTGATGATAACGACGACGACGACGACCGATTGGCTTAATACATTTTTACAACGAGCTGGTATCAGAACTCAACAGCATAAGATTATTCCTTTTGGGCCGTCTGTCCGTCCTTAAACTTGATTGCAGTTTGTCGATACTCAGCTTGTCTTCCTGCAGCCTAAAACCCTTGTCAAGGTATGGTGGCCATTCACATTGGAGATCTTGTTGTCAATTAAATTCAATATCCAAAACAATATTGAACTCCAGAACGGCAAAACTGCAGCAGAGTCAAGGAACTAGGGTCATATATGTTATACATTCATTCAGTGTTTTACATTTACAATAACCTTTAGTCAGTCTCAGTACCAAGCATGTATGAAGTTGTGGATGGTTCAGAGAACGCAGAGCTCCCGAAATACTATGTTCCTGGACAGTCGCATCTCATCAGTTGAACCAGCAAATAATTTCTGCAGAAGAAAAGATAGTTAGTGCTAACAAAATGAGGAAGGATGTCGACAAAAATTTATAGTAGAAAGTTGCCATCTTAATGCTCCATTTTCACTCATTTCTGCTTACCAATCCCACGTTGATTCTCCATAAAAGCAGTTGTATTCTCTGCTTTATAAGGAACCATTAAGTAGCTAGGATTCCAGGTTACTGGTATTGCTCTAAGAAAGCTCCTCATAAAGCTCAGGTTCTTAAATTCCGGAGGAAAAGAACATCTTCAATGTCCTTAGACCCTATCTTGAGGTCATTAATTTTATATTTCATTTTAATACTATTAAAATGATAATTTAGCAAAATATATTTTTTCCTTGTATTAACAAAATATTCATCCGATTGGCCTAGTAGAATCTGAGAGAAAGCAGTACCTTGGTTGGCCTCGACCATCCTCATTCATCAGTTGATAAGCTAAAAACTATCAGTACCTGAAAGACTGAAAGTAGGTGCCATATATTAGTCTCATAAATCAACGCCACCGTAAGTTGTACCGGCAAAAATTCTGGATACAAAAGTTCCAGATAGACAGTTATGTATCCAGCTGCACTGCACAGGAAAGTTACTGACACTGGGCTGTTCAAGCAGTGAGAAACGTTCAAGTAGATCATATATTCTGTAAGATACTGAATATTCATTAGCAGTTAATAAATTGAATCTACAACATATATTTGCCAACAGATTTGCAGCAATCAGTTGCACAGCAGAACAGCATAAATTTCTTTCCTCATATCTTCAGTTATCTACTGCATGTTTCAATATGGAAAGTATTAGTTAGCGACTGCTTACATTAGGGGGGAACAAATAAAATGCTTGTGGTTCAAATTAGCTTCATTTAAAAATCAAACTAGCAGTCATGAATTTTTAATGTTTCCAATCTATTTTCCTATCAAAGTGCATCTTTCCCCTAGTAACTAGCTTCAAAGCATTTTACATTGACTACCCTCCTAGTGGAAGTCCACCATAATTCTATAAGAGCAACCTTGAAATGAATGCCTGATATTGCTATTCAGCTTAGGCTTAGAACTAAGCTAACTTGTAACAAGCTTGGCAGTCTTTCTCCATTTCATATAAAGGGACTATGTATCTAGTTTGGTGTTAGGACCAATGACAATAATAATAAGCCTAGGATTTGGAGAGTGTATTCACGTAGGAAGAAAAAGGGGCTGCAGGGAATGATGTCAGAGTTAGTTAGAATGGGGAGAGCTGATGTGCTGATGTGGCACAGGGAATAACCGACTGTACTAGGGACAGCTAGGGAGAAAAAGGAAGGAGGGAGGAGAGAGAGAGCATTCTGGAAGTAAGGAGTGTATTGTGACAGAGGAAGGAGCTATTCTTCCCCTGAGGCGCAACTCTTGCTCTGGTGTAGTGAGGGATCATCGAGTGATCACTGATTTTCTATCAATAATATACGTATCTCTAGTCTCTTAAACTAGAGTTTCTAACATTTGGACAGGACTGGACCTGTGTATCTCATAGCATCCCTATGGAGGACATGGCGCTAAATTGTTGGTCAATTAGTTGTCAGAAATGAAATATGACTTTTGTACATATACGCACAAATAAATCGAATGGAAGAAACTTTTTCCCATCCTCAAGAGAAGTGGACATGAGGAGACAGAAAAACTTGAAGGTTCCTTCAAGCATATACAATTGCAGGAACCAATTACTTAACTAAGATGATTAGATAAAAGAGGGGAGGAAACAAAGATTATTGATTTACCCCGAAGATGATTAGATAAAAGAAGGGAGGAAACAAAGATTATTGATTTTCCCCAAATGAACTTTGATGTTATATAATTAAGTCAGTCCAAAATGCATTCTCAATAACCAAATATCCCACTTACTGAACACAATACCTTCAGTTCAACATTTAACAATACAGAACAAAGTTCAACAAAAATATCATGGATTCATATAACATTTCATATCATCTGAAGCTATATTAGGCTTAGAATCTTAAAGGGTGAGTCTGCTACTTTCTTTACAAAAAAGAAATCAGAATGAAGGAATCAAAAAATGGTAATCATTAGCATTAAAACTGTAACTTACCGGCCATGTGTCGTCCAGACCTTCTATTAAGATGTCAGGGGCTGAATTCGTTTCAGTCGTTGGGCCACTTGCCTCATTGAAGGTCTAGATGAGAGCGATTCACCTGTACACATAATGCCTAAATGAAGTATCACAATTAGGTCATTATGTGGTCCCGAATCCCACAGCCCAGCTCTGAAAAACTCACAAGCTCGACCCTGACGTAGCAGCATGCCTGCCCAAGCCACAATGTTGAATCCATTTCCGAAGGAAGAGAATGATGGATCCAGAGCCTTCTTGTCAGATATTAATTCTAGAAGAACAACACCATAACTATACACATCAGCCTTATCAGAAACTCGGCAAGTCATTGCATATTCAGGAGCAACATACCCAAAAGTTCCAGCAACATCAGTTGTGGCATGTGTCTCAGAAGTACCCAAAAGCCTGGCAAGCCCAAAATCAGAAAGATATGCATTGAAGTTGTTATCCAGCAATATATTGCTTGGTTTGATATCCCGGTGCAACACCCTGGGGACACATTCATCATGTAAATAAGCAAGGGCACGAGCAATATCAAGTGCAATCTTGTGAAGCATGCTCCATTCAACAGATGTCCTTGATCGTTCCTCAATGAATCTTTCCAGATTGCCCCCCGGTAAATAGTTGTAGATTAGAAACATTTCTGACTCACTAAGATGGTAACCTATCAACTTTACAAGACTTGGATGCTGTACCCTTCCTAGAGTTCTAATCTCAGCAGCAAACTGCTGAACACCTTGAAATCTCCCAATTGAGAGGCGCTTTACTGCCACCACAACTCCAGGAACAATCTCAGCCTTGTATGTTGCTCCAAAACCTCCACTTCCAATGCAATTTTGGATATTAAAACCACCTGTAGCCCTAACAACATTTTCATATTTCAACTGTACACCAATATCATTGCAAGTTACAACCTCCTTCCTACCCACCACTTGGCCAGAAGAATTACGCATGAGTTTTTTCATACATACAATGAAGAGGATTAATGCTATGAGAACGGAGAAAATGATAGAGGCTGATGTAATTGAGGCTATTTCTGTTGGATTGAAACCGTTGCTTTTCCTCTTGGCACTTGCATCAGGAGAATTTGCTTCCTGTTGAGGAACATTACCAGAATGCTCCTTTCCCCCTTCAGATGCTGACGGAACAGAATGACATGGTTTAAGATTAGGATTCCCTTCAAAATTCTCACATTTTACGAGAGTTGGATTGAGAGGGATAGATCCAGATAAATTGTTGAAAGACACATCAAATTCAGAGAGTGTAGTCATGTTGGCAAAGCCAGATGGTATCTCTCCAGATAGATGATTATTTTCCAAGTGCAAGACAGTGAGATGTTCAAGTTTTCCAAGCTCAGGAGGTATCACTCCCGAGAGAGAATTTGACGAAAGTTCCAAAACCTCCAATCCTGACAGTTGAGTCAACTCCTCGGGTATTGCACTAGAAAAGTTATTGCTGGAGAGGGATAGATACCTCAAATCCTTCAGCTGACCCAAATAAACGGGAATAGAACCTTGCAATCTGTTTTCACTGAGGTTAAGTTTAAGCAGGGAATCTAAGTAAGTAAACTCATGAGGCATTGAACCAGTAAAATCATTTCCTGACAAGTCCAGAGATTTCAAGCATTTACATCTTCCCAAAGCAGTAGGAAGTTCACCAACAATTCTGTTTCTACCAACATCAAAAATCAGGCCATCTAGACTAAGACAAAGATCAAATGAGTAAGTTGAAATGTTGCCCTCGAGATTATTCCCACTCAACCAAAAGCCATAGGTTGGCTTACGAGGAAAACTTCCGGAAGCAATCAACAAGGGAGGGACTGGCCCACTAAAAATATTGTTGCTCAAATCATGCAATACAGCCATTCCAGTGGAAGTTAAAGACAAAGATCGAATGCCCACGACAGCATTTGCATAAAAGAATGAAGAATATAAACCAATCATACCGTCGCCGCCAGTAACGGAAAAATCTTCCGACATCTTAGAACAGTTAGCGCGAGGAAATCTGGGAATATCCCCAGATAAAGAGTTGAAGCTAACATTGAAAACAATCATACACGGAATAGAAAGTTCGAGAGGAAGCGACCCAGTCAAGTTGTTGGAACTTAAATCAACAAAGTACAAGCTTTTAGAACTACTGAATGACACTGGTATCTCTCCAGTGAAATAATTTCCAGCCAAATTGACCATCTCCAAGGAGCTAGAAGGGCCCCAATCTTGAGGAAAATCGCCCTCCAGGTTTGAGTTTGGCAACCAAAGCAAGCGAAGACTTGGAAGTTTGGTGATATTACTAGGCAACCCACCATCAAAAAAATTGAAATCCCTATCCCCGTTCTCCTCAATTTTAGAGTTTGAGACTTTTCTTGACCACAGAGGGCCGTAGTTGCTCTTTAGTACAAGCAACTTCAACTTTTCACATCTGCCCCAGTCAGGCGGTATCCTCCCACTTAAAAAATTTCTCGACAAGTCAAGAATTTCAAGGTTCTCTAGTTTCCCAAGAGTTGTTGGAATGTCATCTTCCAACATGTTAGAAGACAGAACCAAAGACCGGAGATTTTTGCAAAATCCCAAGTTTGAAGGAATTGAACCTGTAAGAAAATTCCCATCTAGAAGAAGATGTTCTAGACTCCCACATTCCGCACCCAAATTCTCCGGAATAGAACCTGTTAACATATTATAAGAAAGCGCCAGAATTCTCAAGCTCGAAACTCTCGCCAAAATAGAAGGAATTGAACCATTCAGCTGATTCCCAGACAGATTAATAACACGCAATGAAGCACAGCTCCGTAGACTGATCGGAATAGACCCCGCAAAGGAATTAAACCCCAAGTCAAGAACCTCCAACAGCCAAAGTTCACCAATTTCCGAAGGCAAAGTTCCATAGAATCCATTAAACCCAAGAGATAAAACTTTAAGCTGAGAAAGTTTCCCAATTGCAGGCGACAACTCGCCAGCCAGCTTCGGTAACGAACTGTGGTTAAACCCTAAGCAAGGGAAGAGTAGAGAGAAGTCATCCAACACGGCCCCGTTTGGTTGAACCGAATTTGAAGACAGAGAAACAAGAGAACATGTAGTGTTGGGATTGGAAGAGATGTTCAGGGCAGTGACTCGCCGTGAAAGAGGGTCACATGTAACGCCATGCCACGAACACGGGTCTGTGTCCTGAGGATCCCAACCAGAGGTTAGCCCAAGTGGGTCTTGCGTGATGGCAGATTTAAGCCGAAGCAATGCGTCCTTATCATCATCAACTGAACCGCACACCACTAGAAAAAGAAGAAAAAAAGGCATAAACAGAGCCATGGATGCCATTTCTTTTCTCCGATTTCAAGCAAAGTGAGAAACATAAAGAAGAAGAAGAAGAAGAAGTGGAAGCTTCGAAGGTTCCAATCAGAGCTGTTGGCCCTTGAGCGTGTGAGCGTGAGAACCGGTGAAAAAGTAGTAAAGAAAAGTGAGAGTGAAGTGAAGTGAAGTGTGTGAACAATACGAAACAACGAAATGAAAGTTGATAGTAAAAAAGAAAAGAAAAATTCCATGGGCGTGAGTGAACCAAGTAAAGTTAAAAGTTGGTGAGATAAAGTTGAACCAAACCACTTTTCTTCTTTTCTTGTTTCACGTCACTTCTTACACTAGTCTTATGTTATGTTCCTCGCTTTTTAATATTGTCGAAACGGTCGGGAAGCTCTCACATTTGTTATTAGGCCCTCAGCTTTTTATTTTATTCTCATTCTACCATTCTTAACAGTTTGCTATACACATTTGTTATTAGGCCCTCGGCTTTTTAATTTATTCTCATTCTACCATTCTTAACAGTTTGCTATACGTCGTCGATTCTAAGTTTTTCATTCAATGCATCTATTTCCCGCGCAGCTGCAAGAGACGAATTTCAAATCATAACTTCAAAGAAAATCTGGAGGAGTCCCTAGTCATATTTTATGCTCTCAGACTCAGTCTCCGCTCCAAGTCAGGTTGAGTTTTTAAGCGGCTATTTCAGATAAAGTTGAACATTCTTTGGATTTTTTATAATTTTTTTGGAGTAAAAACAAGAGGAAAATGCCAATGTTCTTTATTGGTTTTTCAATTTCCAATGCTGTTCTTGTTTAAACTGGAAAGTACATTTGACTGCTTGTTATGTTTACTAGAGCAGGAAGAAGGAACACGGATGAGGAGATGAAGCTGAAACAAGCGTTATAGGTTTTGAGGAGATGGAGTTGAATATTATTTGCGTCCTTGAGAAGAAAATGGAGAAATGGCAGGGGGAGGTTGGTTGCATGATGCATCAAATGATTAGAGGTCAGTAAGCCATTGAAGTGTCGGTAATTCATTCTATGCCTGTCAAACAAAATACACAGCTGCAGATGACAGTGAAATGCTTAATTGTGCATAACATAAGTAGGTAGTAATTGAAAGGACCTTAGTTGAGTTCTGGGGCATAACTCAACAGAGAGTGCTTTAATCACCTACTCGCTCTAAGTCCAGCAAAGATTTTGATGGAAATAAAGCAAATGAATGGTTAAAATCAATCTTCATCTGTCATTTTCTACTGCTGTCCAGGCTTTCTCTCTGATTGATTTATGCAGTTATTATCATCATATGGAAACTAACAGTTTGGCCCCATATATAGTTGTATATTGATTGTGCATTTTAAGAACAGTTTCTTTTAGTGATTTTGCACCTTCTTTTGTAGACTTTTCTACTTCTACAGTTCTTGTGAGCAGTCTTCAACTACCCAGAATTAAAACTCCAGTACGAATCTAAAGAGTCTATGACTTCTAAAAATTTCCATGTCTTTCGCCTGTAACCATCCAGCTGGTGACCTCTGGCAAAAATCCCACACAGCATTTATTTTCTTTAGCTCACAGTACTTGAAATGAGAACCATAAACGAGTATTATTTGGGCATATGATGCACTTACGAAGCAGATGCGTTTTACAAAGACCTACATAATCATTCATATAGAACGACTTATCTAAGTTACTTGAACTGAATCTGTTACTTCATATTCCTGTGCTTTGCAAAGCTTTTCCTTGGAGATTGCGTCTACAACATTGGCTTGCGTGTTTTTCCCCAAAGGAATTAAAGATTCATATGGAATTTTTGTCTTGCCGTGAATTGTTGTAATAGGTACCTTGGTATAGCTACATGTCTCCTAGGGGTGGGGTATACTGGACGGTCTGACTCTTCACTCCTTTTTTTTAGAAATTAAAAATTACATTAATAAATGATAATTAGGATCCATACAAGGCAAATGACAAGGCTTAGAAGCAAAGGGCCGTATCCTATGCCACTTCCAAGTAATGAAATATTTGGTTAATAATAAGCTTGGATGGTTCGCTATCATTGCTTTATCAAACTAGGTTATGAATAGGTATCCTACCTCCAAGTTGCATGTTGAATTTCTGCGGCAAACTAATTTCATCTTTGTCATGATGCATTTCCTTCTTAAGCTACTTGACTGCATGCTTCAATTGCAGGGGAAGCTGGGAATTGCAATCTTTATCAGCTGCTGCAAAGTTCTCCAATATTTACCTGTATTGTCACCATTCCCAATCATTTTGGTTTGACAATTGCCACAACAGGGGACCCCTGTATAAAATGAAAGATTTACAGCTATTAAGGAGCGTTGTGAGGGCAAAGACCAAAGTGAGCAGGTTCATTAGAAGTACTCAATGGGCATGACCTTACCATAATAGTAGAAACAAACATATATAGTAGCTCAAATGCCAAGATGCCAGGAGGAAGAGGATACCATTCTATGGACTGTTGACAGTTTGGAGAATTTTAACTTTAAGGCATGCAAGGGTGTACTACAGGTGGGTCAAAGCAATACGGTTAGATCGATAAACTTGGTTTGGGATCCAAACATTAGACCAGCTCATTCTTTTATTCTTTGGTTGGGAATGAATAGAGGATTGCTCAATAAGTATATATTGAAGTTCCAGATCAACTCACTGAGATGCGAGCTACGTGTAGCAGATATTGAAAGCTTGGAACATCCGGTGATCGGGTGCAGATTCACCGAGGAGATATGGGCAAGAATTCTGTCAGAACTGAACATTAGTAGTCTAGCATTAACTTGGGAAGACATTATTAACTGGCTGATGAGAATCAAAATGGAGAATTTGGCTGATTACAAGGTTGTTAAGATCAGCTGGAGCACATTGGTCTATAGAAGGAAAGGAATGACAGAATATTCAGACAAGCAAGCAGAAGCATCGACGAGATTTCTCAAGAAATTGTTCTACAAATCAAGCTGAATTTAATAGCTAGAAGGGTAATAACCAATCTATCCACTAATATGAGAACGAGATGGTCATTACGTTGGAATCCAACCGTGATCGAATTACGGGTATAGCGGAAAACAAAAATTTTAAGAATTTCAAGCGGATTCTAATAATTGATTAAACTTGAATAAAACACAAATCAATTTAGAAATTGTAATGTGTTTGCTTTCTGTTGAAAAATCTTTGAATTTTTTTCTCATTGATCAAGTACTAGTTGTTCAATTGTTTAGCCTTTGATGATATTCATAGAGCAATTTTCAAGTTGTTTTGAGAAGAAGAAGACAAAAAGTGTTAGCTTCTAAAAAGCTTTTCTCTTTTACATGGAAAAATTATAACAGTTTTTAATTAAAATTAAATCTCTTTAATTATAATCAGAATCAAATTATAATTCTAATTAATTTAATAAAAATAAAATCAAATATTTCATATTTGATTTTCAAAGTTTTTTAAACTTTATAATTAAGTCTAATTTAATTAAATTGATTTTTCTTTTACAAATTGTTATTTGATGTGTGACCTATTAAGTTCCTCATAAATTAGCAATGATTATAAATGTTAATTTTAATTCACAATTAAATTAGATAAATTAAAACTTTTTAATTTACCTTTAATTCTCCAATTAAATAATTCATAATCATAAATCATGATTGACGTTTAACATGTCATGATTACCCAAATGTCAGGAATGTTAAAGTGATTGATTTAACCTATCCATGCATGGCTATAATATATAATTTAATACTTTCGTCATTCAATATTCTAATTAGACAAAGTATGGATACAATGTCTACTCTTATCATCCAATCATGTTCGTTCTTGCTAATTAGTAATTAATTTATAATTGAAATTTGAAAACTCCTTTTCAAATATCAATTCACTCTGGCTAGAGAATTCCATAAATCATTACTAATCAAGAACAGTAGAATATTCTCTCTAATTACTTTAGAGTGACAAATTCTATATTGACTTACTCAACTATCTATATATAGTTCATACTGTATCCAATTACTACCGACTGAATTATCCTATGATGATTCATAAGTAGCATCAAAACACAGTAATTCTCACACTAAATACCTTGATAATCTCAAGTTTGAGGATCAATTATACAACCATCGTTATGAGATAATCCATAGACATATAAGTAATATTCTATCCGGAATTCTCATAATCAGGTCAGTTCAGTGACTTATTCTCTAATAATCACCCACATATTATTTTAAGTATCTCTATACTTTAATTTATGAGATTAATTACTTTTTTTTAATAAGAAAGAAACATATTGTGTGCTAGTTTTATCGTTTCAACAATATCCAGTCTTGATGAAACTATAATTATGAACATTTAGGAAGAACACATAAGTGTAAATTGAATCTCATAATTATGATCTCATCATAATTTCAATTACACAGTAATTATTATAAAGATTTTATCTTTAGTATTAAAACATAAAATATTAATTAAATTAATACATAAAGATAAATAATACTTTTTCATTAACTCAAAAGAATGTCATACATTAATTTGCATCCAATTAAATGGTTACAAGGGCATAAACTAACAGCTATACGAGTTATAACTTCTGATTATAGTTAAGCACAGGAGGTTAGATCTTCTGTTTTAGTTAATCAGTTTCTTTCTTATTTCATTAAATCTTATCCACTTATTTACGTTAGTACTATATAAATATGTGGATAAAATTAAATGATACAGGATTGGAACATCAAAAATAAAACATGTACCATACAAATATGCAGATAAAATTAAATGACACAAGGTTAGAACATCTGCACGAAAATATGATACTCTAACCCAAGCACAAACACAACCAGAACACGGTGCTCTAACTCAAGAGCAGACACAACCCAATGTAGTTATGTAGATATACCTGATAAGGGCATAGAAAGGATATAACAGGCTGCGGAGGTCCCCTCATTAGCTTGTTTATTTACCAAATTAGAGATTGGTCCACATGAATAATGCGTCACTAGATTCTCTTGCACGTAAGCATTACCATACAGAACTGTCGAGTCCTTTTCTTTGTTTTCTACTTTCTGTTTTATTCCAATTGCAAACGCATTGACGTTAATTGATGCCAATTTCAAATGAATTAGAGGAAAGGCATCAAATTCACTGAAAATGGATAGGATGTATACAGCTGTTTAACATATTGGGAGAGGAGTAGTATAAAGTATGATATTGAAAGCTCCATGGCCTAAGGTCTTATGGGTTGATAAATATTTAGATATTTTATTTTTAATTAATAAAAAACTACACAAAATTCCCCTGTTACGGAGAAACGTCAGGTAACGAAATATTTCGTTCTATTTATTTTTTTTTTCAATTTTTTATTTTCACTTTGTGATTTTGTTTATTTTTAATCAAAATAAAAATATGTTTTGTTATTAATATTAATGCATTTACACATCTAATAATAATAATTAAATAAAATATAAATATACTAAATAAATTATTTGATTTATTGCACTTTATTGATAAATATTTATTATATTTTATTTAATAAGTGAAGAGTCTAGTTATAGACTAATGTCTATTTTGCTAATATATATTTCAATTTGTAATTCCAATTTATCCTTTTTTAGATACTTTAATTTTAAACATAGCTATTATATAATTATTAAAAGTTTTAAAAAGTATAATTAATAAAATGAATTAAATAATTTTAATTTTAATAGTAATTAATATTAAATAATTATATAATATAATATATTTCACTAATACTAAATTATAAAAGAACAAAAGTAAAAGTAAAAATAAAAATAATTTTTTACTGATTTTCATAAATCATCAAAACTTAGAAATAAAAATTTGAAACAAATAAATATTTTTACCCGAAAAATTAGAAATTAGAAATCCAGAACTAATTGCTTTAACAGTATACCGTTTTAGAATTATGCCACTTGGGCCATTTTCACACGAGTCCAGAACTGCACATATTCGCAGTCCAAGAATAGTAAAATTTTCACACGAGAGAGCCCTTGAGCAAGTTTAACGAATGCTCTTGCAGTACATTTCCTAATTGATCACATTAGGACATTAGATATGCTACTCTCGAAAATGGCTTTCAACTAGAATATTTTGTTTTGGTACTACAATTTGAACGTAAAAAGATAATATTGCCATGTTACATGCATGATACATACTGCATATTAAAAAGATTAGAACTTAGAGAAATAACATTGATACAGTTATGTCAAGATGACATGCCCATTCTACTGCTACAAACTTGACAAACACCAAGTAATCTTCCAAATTTTAAAAATAACGGCAATTTGAGGAGTTTAGTAAAAATGTTGACAACATAGTCTTCACCTTTGCTGAAAATGATATGAATCACTCCTTCAATGATGAGATCTCGTAAATAATGTTACTTCACATCTATATGCTTGCTTCTTCTATGTATAATTGGGTTTTTGCCAGTTTTATTGCTTGAGTTATTACCACAATAAATTGTATAGTAGGTTGCCTTTGCTTCAAATGCAATTCTTCAATAATTTTCTTTAATCAAATACCTTGACAAGCACACGAAGTTGTTGCACAAATTCAACTTCAATAGATGATAAAGTAACAATTGTTTGCTTCTTAAATGAATGTAAAACAACTCTTGAGCCCAGTATGAAAACATAACCTGAAGTGCTTTTTCTATCATTTTGATTTCTAACGTAATCACTATCAGTAAATCTGATTAAATATGACCTTATGCCCTTCTTATATAATAGCTCACAATCTCTAGTTCCTATAAATAACAAAGGATTCTCTTGGAAGCTAAGAGATGCTTTTATATTGGATTCTCCATGCACTTACTGATCATACTTACAAAGTTCATAATATCAGGTCTTGTTGTAGTTAAATATATCAAACTACCTACAATTTGTTTGTAAAGTGTGTTGTCCACCTTCTTCTCTTCATGATCCTTGTTTAACTTCAATCCAAACACTAGTGTTCTTGTATGATTACATTCTTTCATTTGAAATATGTCCAAGATTTCCCATGTATACTTCTTTTAGGATATTGATATTCTAGCATTATACCAAACTACCTTAAGTCCAAGAAAATAATGCATCATACCAAAATCAGACATTTCAAATTCAACCATCATAAACCTTATAAACTTTTCAAACATGAGAGCATCATTTCCAATAAATATAAGATCATCTATATATAACCAAATAATAAACATTTTCCCCTCGTATTCTGTTTTAACAAAAAATGTGTGCTCATATGGACACTTGTGAAAACCATATTTTCAAAAATAAGTCTCAATGTGAATATACCAAAAACATAGGACTTGCTTTAATACGTAAAGAGCTTTCTTTAATTTATACACTTTATGCTTACCACCCTTCTTAATATGAGCAGGTGGTTAATTGACAAATACATGTTCTTCCAAATCTCTATGTAAGAAAGTCGATTTCACATCTAGCTAACAGATAGACTAAGAGTTTTGGCGTTACTATTGCAATTATCAATCAAATTGTATCATATCATGCAACTGGAGCAAAGACTAATTTCTAATCGACTCCAAATTCTTGCTTATACCCTTTGGCCATAAGTTGCGCATTGTGCTAATCAACTTCTCCATTTTCTTTTAGCTTTATCTTCTAAACCCACATCACACCAATTATTTTATTACCTTTTGGAAGATCATAAAGCTCCCAATTATTGTTTTTGTCAATGGTTGCAATCTTCACATTGACAAGGTGTCGTCACCCTTGCAAATTAACCCTACACAAATAACAAGTAGTATATGAGAGTAGGGATCGTTCCCTCGAAGATCTAATAAAGGAAAGCTAAATATCGTCAACTTGTTAATTATTAGTAAAAGAAAAATAAAATAAAATAAAATAAAATAGACACGTCGACTTAATCGAAACAAAAATCTGAAATGCAAACTAACCTCAATGATGACGTAAGTAATGAAAAATATGGACTAAACCAGAAAACGGAAACAGTTAATAAAGAAAACAAAAATAAAAAGATAATGCAAGCAAATAAAAAAAATTCAGATTTGACGCAAACAATAATCAAACTAAATCAACTAAATTGGACTCAAACTAATGCACGAAAATAAATGAATGGGGGGGGTTTGATCTTGGCAATTTAGAAATTAAAGAACGCGAAATTAAACGAATAATAAAGTAATATTAATAAGAAACTTAAAATTACGGAAACTTCAATTGCAAAGGATTTCGCCAACGACATCAATTAATTCATTCATCGGACTCTAGAAATTAT
>JANZLH020000060.1:946620-957274 GCA_026770325.2 Erythroxylum fimbriatum
GGTCATACCAATTGCATCATCAATAACCGACTTTGAGAATGACCTTGGATTTGTCCAACAAGCCACCTTAAGTCTCGCTGCGTATTTTTTAACCTTCCTAAAACTAATATGTGAAATATAAGTTGAAATATGAGTTGGCTGAATTTTAAATATTTTTAAAAATATATTTAAATAAATTAAAATCAAGAAGAAATAATTTATTAAATTTAATAAAATTATTAATTTTGAAATTGTTTGCAAATATTAGATTTATTAATTATGGTCATATCTTAAATTCATCAATTAATTGATTTGTAATATCATAATATATTTGAAAAAGCCTATAAATAAAAAAACCATAAAAGTGTTGATAATTATTTTAATTTCAAATTTTAAATATATAATAATTATTTTATCAGGATTTATTAACAATAATCCAAAAGAATTGCCACGTATGTGTCCGTTAATAACCGTTAAATCAAAGGCGGGTATTGAATCCTAAAACAAACACATTAAAATCATGAGTTCCTTTTCACCTTCTTCTTCTTCACCTTCAATCCTACTCAATTCACTCCCTCCAAAATCCCCAATTTCAAACCCTAAAATCTCCCCAGTTCGTCTCCGTCTCACCGGCATCTCTCGCAGAAGCGTCGCTTTGCTCTCGTTCCTCGCTCTGCTCTCGCAACCCGCTCCGGTCACGGCCTTCTCCATCGGCATATGTAGCCCCGTCATTCCCTATTCATTGATTTTTTTTTTTTTTTGGAAACGCTAACACTGATTGTGTGAGAATTACGCAGCAGGACCCAAGGATTGGCTTAAAGACCAGAAGAGGAAGTCTGCCAAGTTCCTACTGGCTCCCATTGACGCTTCCCGCGAAATTCTTCGCTCTGTTTATCTCCTACTCTGTACGTATGCTTTTCTTTTAGAAAACCTTTTCACTACTCTATCTCTCATTCTGTATGTTACTGTAACTCTAACGTGTGAAAAATTTGCTGGTTTTTATGATTTGATTAGCTAGTAGTGATTCTGAATTTACGGAAAAGGAGTCAGAGGAAATTCAGAGGCAGCTGAAATCCGCTTTCAGGGATTGTGTTGCGCAAGAGCGCAATTCCTTCGTTAATTTTCAGGCGAATACCGGTGTTGAGGTATTGACAAATTTCTCTATTTCCACATTTGATTACTTTCCAATATCTTACTTTATTAATTAGCAATTGAATCGTTGCTTGTTCAGGTTTGTACGTTTAGATTAATTGTGAAAAATGCTTCTTCATTGCTTGACAAAAAGGACCCTATAAAGCTGGAAGCTGAGGCGATACTAGATGACCTTATAAAGTAGGTAACCCTATTATTTCTTTCTTTCGATGGGTGTGCTGTTAATGTTTTCTCACGCATGGTTTGGTCATTTTTTATATGTTGTATTGACAATAATACCTGTAAAATAATGAAATCAAGATGCAATAAATCTTATAACCATCTTGAAGTTTACGGCTTTTGTAACTGGTTCTATGCACGTATTTAAGAGGTTGGTGAAACCAAAATCAAAATTATGATTACGGAAATCTCATATTTGTATGTCAGCTCTCAGCTGCTTACATGTACCTAATGCTGATTTCTGAAACATTGTCACATCAAAAGTTATCTCTGCTTTTCTTTATCTTTGAAATTGTGAGTCTTATATGAAATAGTCGTGCTGTTTCATTGTCAAAAACCGTTTTAGAGTATTTTGAATATATCAGTTTCTATCAGATTCCATAGGGGAATGATAGGAATTTCAATTATTAACAAGTAATTTATTTCTTATTGGCTTCAGATCCTACTTTCTTTGGTCAATTTTTATTGCTCATTCTCATTGAGATGAGGAGGTGCTAGAAATTTGAAGTTCTGAGCTTTCTTCTTGTTGATTCTTTTTATGCAGATCTTTCTCTTCTCTGAATGGTGTGGCTAATGAAGCCAATATTAAGCTTGCTCGCAATAGGTAATGTTATCTTTTAACCTGCAATTGTGTAGCTGGTGTATCCTTGAACAGTCATCACATGTGCATGGTATGGCACTAATGTGCATGATCCTAGTTACAAATTGTGCTGCAAACATTGGCCTCTTCTAGCTTTTATGTTGAACGAATAGCCAAAATTCTACTAAATAAGTCAATATTTGCTTAAAAAGTTTAGACTTGTTATAGTTAGAGATGACAGTTGGCCCGATCCGCCCTAAGGATAACGGGCTAAGCTTAGGCTTAGGCCACCCAGACCCAGCCCTGCTCAAGGCTCGACATATATAAGTAAAACGATGTTGTTTTATATTTTTAATTAAAAATATAAAAAAACAGCTTAGGCGGGGTGGACTTGGAGTCGAGCTCGGGCCTAATCCAACTCATTGTCATCCCTAGTTTTCCTAGAGTGGATGCTTTTAATGTTAATGAACTATATAGTTCTATTTGATTTTCATAACATTTAAAAATGTGTAATGTGTCAAAATGTTTTATATGAGTTCTTTCTTTTTTGTTCTCAGACTAATTGTTATTTCCAGCTAACAAAGTGGTTCAAAATTAATTTAATCCAGTATTCTGTTTACTGCGAAAGAGTCCAGGAATGCATGAAATCCAGTAGCAGAAGTTATGTTCTGGAGTAGAATTACGGAGAAACATTATTTTTTCCTTTTAATTGGAATTTTCCTATTTACTAATGAAACATTGTCATTGATTTGTAAGGAGTTAAAAGGGAGAGTTTTCTTTAATTATGGTACCTTTTGGGCAGCTGGCATTTGTTCATTTTGCTGATACAGCTTTCGAGTTGAGAATAGTTTGACTGATGTGAATTGTGGAATCACTGTTGCAAAAGTTTTGAACTCCGTTTCTTTTCTACTCAAATGGTGAAAGTGGATACACTTGTATTTTACCAAAAATTTCCTAATGTCTCTACTCTTTTGTCTTTCTTTTGTGGTGCAGGCAAAAGGCAGTTGATACTCTCATGGATGCTTTATCCTCACTAGACAAATTTGAGCAGAGTGTGAAGGACTGCCTTGAAGCGTGATTAATGTCAATTTTGTTTCAGCATTAAAATTTTCAGGCCAATACCTGTTTACGAGGTTTTGGAGTCACTTCTTTCTTTTTGTAGTTAGTCATAAGTTTGGCTTGAATTGGTTGCATCTTCCTTCCCCTACGTTGTTTTCATTGGTGCAATCAATTTCCTTTTCGTTGAATTTTATGTATCTTCTTACAGTCTTCCACACAGACAAGGTTTCTCTATCATGGCATCTTGACCATAAAAAAAAGTGAACTTGGCTCTCTTCTTTCTTTTTTTATTTAGTCTTAAGTTTGGCTTGAATTGGCTGCATCTTCCTCCTCTACGTTGTTTTCATTGGAGCAATCACTTTCTTTTTCATTGATTTATGTATCTTCTGACAGTCTTCCACACAGACAAGATTTCTCTATCATGGCATCTCGCGACCGTAAAAAAAAGTGTAACTTGGCTCTGTGAAATTTCCTTTACTTCTTCTTTGAATACTTTCTTGAACATGGTATTAGTTTTCTTTCTCTCTCGCCATACTTGCAGAATCAAGTATCCACTCTTCGGAAATTCACTCTCATTCACTATCTGCTAACCAAAATGTTTTACCTGAATAGCTGTGAAAAGCTTGTCATAGAATGTTAATAATATTTTTAATTGCTATTTAAGTACTTCAAGATGAATATGGTGATTAATGGTCAGCTAGGAGACTATTAATTGGTTTAACGTAGTTGCTAAAATTGGTTTGATATACTATCGTTGTCTTCACGACGAAGATCTTAAACATATTATGATTGCCACGGGATAAGATGTATTTCAACGTACCAATCATTCGTAGCTCCTGTGGCTTAGAGTCTTCGTATACATATCTCATGGGAGCTTGGTAATGTGAAAATTATGTATTGCAAGTATAGAACTACTCTCTCTCTCTCTCTTAATGGTACCAATAATGCTACTTTATGCATCCCTCCAGAGGGGTCTTTCATAAATTTGTTATTATCCGCTCGAATTATTTTTATGCTTTCACGTGTACATTCCTGACGGCTTACTGGCCATGGTTGTTATAAGTTACAATTGTTAATACTTCATATATACAATTACTGGAGATTAGATCTTTCTCTCTGGCGTATATACTGTAACGTAGTGAGAATTTTGTGTTGCGTGTATCTCTGGCATCTTTAGCTCTTATTGTTGACGTATGATCACCAGGAGTATGATACATAACCATGACCTATATATTCTTTTATCCATCTTTTTGTGTTTGGTCCTCGAACAAACAAAAATTCTTTGCTTTTTGTACTGTGTAGAATACTTAGCTTGATCGTAGTAGAAGAATCAAACTAAATTAAGAACTTCCTGAAAAGATCTGCAGCATGGCTGTATGATTTTTATAGATGATTTATTAGATTATTACTTCGTAAAAATGATGCTTACTTTATATTGTATTTGATGTAGACAGCTATGGTTTCCACATTATGCTCAAATTGCCGTTTATATGGACTCCGTTTGACTGGTTAGACCAGATGCCTGCACCAAATACAGGCGGCAGCAAGGTGATCCATCATCTGGGTGGGTTTGCATTGACCTGGGCAAGCTGCGGAGCTTGTTGAACAGGTTTGATGGATCGGGCGTGAGCCCAAAATGAGCATCAGGGTCGCCAATCTGTGAAAGCTTTACATGGGAAAATCCCAGAGATGGAAGTAAGTGCTCTGGCCAATCACAATAGAAATGGAAGTTGGAGCTGGATAGCGTTGTTGATTGCTTGTTCATAAAATCTGCCAACAGAACCGTGTTGGCAAGGGCACACTTATCAGCAATGATCTGCAATACTTGCAAGGCGTCAGAGTGGGAGAGGTAGTAGATGATACCTTCTAGAACCCAAACTGTACTTTTTTCTGGAACAAAGCCTGAGTTCTGAAGCTTTTCAAGCCAATCGTTATTCGTTATGTCAGCTGCCACTCTACATAAAGATTTTGCTTTCAATGTTGGATGCTGGTCGTTGTTGATTGATTCGTTTGCTGCCTCTAAAAGAGTGGTTTTAACTTCTAAAACTTCAGGAAAATCAACCTCAAAGACATCGCTCTCCTTCAGGCAGCTTAGACGGTATGCTCTGGTATCCATTCCTGACATTGGATAGCAAAGTTTTGTTACCAGACATAGTAAGATGTTTTAACTACTCGAATGCGAAGTAACTTTTCCCATTGCCCGTCACTAGAGCAGCCTCAGAGAGCACTCATCTTTTATCAATTACCAGCGGTCACAAGTTACTGTTACTTAGACTAATCAATAGCAGTCCGGAAGTCGCACTAAAGCTTTATCTTGTCTTTTCTTTTCGGTGGCTGGTTGTATCATCCACTAACTGACAAACCCGCTTGTAGTTCAGTAGACTTAGTCGAATCTTGAACTTTACGGTTCACTTTCGACAACTGTGCACCCTAGTTTGATCTATATGCAGAAATTTTGTCAGGGAAAGCACAATTGACTAAAGGTCAGAACCTCTAGTATGATCTACTGATTCCTTTCTGTAATAGTTACATATAACTGGACTTGTGTCATGGCCCCTGTTTCAATTCTAGATGTTAAAGTCTGAATTATAGTATGATTTCTGACTTTAAATTTGAAATGAATGCTGGGAGAGGGGACTGATATCAGTCAGATTTGAGACTTGAAACAAGTAAAATTGATGAATAGATGGATGACCAACCTGCGCCAAGGAGGACTACTTGCGTTCCCCCACTTAAAGAGTCAAGAGCAGCTTCTAGCTTCGAATCAAACCAAAGGGTTCGAACTGCAAGAATTACTCCTGAAATTTCCCTGGCATTGTTAAGAAGGTCATTCTTTATCTTCTCATGACATTTTCTAAGGTATGTCTCTCCTGCTAGCAAGTCTGCAAGTGGGTCATGAGTAACATGCTTCCACAGTGCTCTTCCAGCCGCGGTTTGGCACGCTGACTGTCGGAGAAAATCCCACTTATTTTGGATAGTTGCGTGGAGTTTTTGAACTGCATCGGTATGTAACAAATGCGGGAGCTTTAGCTCTTGCCATTGGGCATCTTCCTGCAAGCCATTGTTATGAACTGACATGTTTCTAAATTTAAAGAGAAAAGCGAATGCTCACAGAAGAGAGTGTTGGACGGAGCATGAAAATATATACACGGGTAGTGGAAGAACAGTGTATTCTAGCTGGGATAAGAAAAGAGAACCACACATATACCAACGTTTCAGAACAAAGCGCAATCGTATCCACCTTCTCCGCCTCGATTTAAAGTACGGTAACAATTTAATCCACGAGTGTTGCGCTTCTTCAGCATGGTCCTTCCCTGTCCACCATCACTTTCACGTCGAAAAAGTGAGGAATTGTGAAATTGCCCCCACCGGTGAAAAGACGTGTTTATTATCAGCTGTGAGTGGCTCTCAACTCCCTAGTAGGATAATGCCCCTCGCAGTCGCACGACAACAGGTACTAGATTGTCTTTTGGTTGCAGATGACAAACATTGATTGAATCCAACGCAACAGGATTTCATGTCACACAAAGACAGCTAATAGAAAACAGTGGTTGACAGGTGATCACGTTGGCAAATGAATGGTTCTAAATGAGACAAGGTGCCACTTTGAATGACCAGCTGACGTACAATGCCACAATTCTACTTATGGTACTTTGGATATTTCTGGTATATCTAATCCAACCCTTCTAGTAAATTCTCGAAAAGTGCATTTTAAAATTTAATATTTACAATAAAATATAATTTAACATTTAACATTTGGAGCATTCAAATTTAATCTTAAAATTTTCAAAAATTTTAAAATAAATCTTAAATAAATAAAACATTTGACGAGATTAACTCTTCGTCAATTAAATATCATGTTAACATGTACTTTTTTAAATAGAAAGAGGGTTCAAAGTGGGTGGCATTGTCTTATGACAATGGAATCGACAATTATACATTTCACGCAATAGATTTCACTTGTCACGTGTCAATTAGGATCTATTGTTATATGTTTTATATAATGACTAATAGGTTCATTTTAATTTTAAAAAGTATAATAATGCTGTGTCATATCAGCATTAATGTGCTATTTAAGTAACTTGGAGTTAACTTTGTTAGTAGAACCCAAGTTTTTATTTTAAGAAAATAAAAATGTAATGTTAGCACTGATATTTAACTAATAAAAAATTAATTTTATTAAATTTTTTTATCTATTTAAGGTTTGTTTTTGAATATTTGAACATATTAGAGATTTAATTTAACGTTTTAAAACGTTAGGACATTTTTTGTATTCCATTTTGAACATTGAAATTCAAAATACATTTTTAGCTGTTTTCGTGCTGACTACAACGTTTAAATTGTACTATGACGCATCTACTTTGAATAAATACCTGCCCAATTTTCGTATTATACAACTTGATGATGATAATGCTTTATTGGGATAGGAGAAAAACAATTATTCTGATAGTTGTTACTGTAAGTTGTAACATGAGCTTTAGTATGAGTTTCGGATCGAACATGAAAAAGAAATAAATAAAAAAATGTAAAAAATATCAGATTTTAGTTTTATAACTTCAAACGAATTTTTTAAGGCCGAAACGAGAACAAATCTATCAACAATTTCACGAAATCTGTACACCGGTATATGTTAAAGCCTTTATGTAGTTTTTTATATACGTGAACCTTTGAATAAGTCAGAGTATCCTTGCCTTCTCGATTTGCTACAGCAGCTACAAGAGACCTTAAACTTCTTTATATAATATCTATATCGAGCCTCTCCATTACAAGTTCAATATGAGTTTGGTTTATACTGATCGGGATCTATTTTCTTCCTAGACTTTGGCCCATTAATTCAAATCATTTATTGGGTCACATTATTATTTTTATCTGGATTAAATTTATATAACTTAATCAATAAGTTATTAAAAATTGTTAAAATATAATTAATTGTTGTCCACCAAATAAAAAAATCTAACAGTTAGAACCATGAGATAATTGTTGGAATCCAACCGTGATCGAATCATAGGAGCAACGAAAAACAAAAATTTTTACGGATTTCGAGCGGATCATGATAATTGATTAAACTTGAGCAAAACACAAATCAATTTAGAAATCGTACCTTATTCGCTTTTCGTTAAAAAATCTTTGAAACTTTTTCTTATTGATCAATCACGAGTTGTTCAATTGTCCAGTCTTTGATGGCATCTACAAAGCAATTCCCAAATTGCTTTAAGAGGAAGAAGACACAAAAGTGCTAGCTTCTAAAAAGCTCTTCCCTTTAAATAGAAACATCATAACAGTCTTTTATTAAAATTAAATCTCTTTAATTATAATTAAAATTAAAATGAAGTTAATTTTAATAAAATCAAATATCTTATATTTGATCTCAAAGTTTCTCAAACTTTATAATTAAGTCCAACTTAATTAAATTAAATTTTCTTTCACAAATTGCTCTTTGATGTGTGATCCATTAGGTTCCTAATAAATTGGCAATGATTATAAATTATAATTCTAATTCAGAATTAAAATTAGATAAATTAAAACTCATTTTTAATTCATTTTTAATTCTTCAATTAAATAATTCATAATTATAAATCATGATTAACGTCTAGCAACATGTCATGATTACCTAAATATCAGGAATGTCAAAATGATTGACTTAACCTGTCCATGCATGGCTATAATGTATAATTTAATCCTTTCGTCATTTAATATTCTAATTGGACAGAGTATGGATACAATGTCTACTCTTATCATCCAATCATGTTCGTTCTTGCTAATTAGTAATTGATTTATAATTAAAATTTAAAAACTCCTTTTCAAATATCAACTCACTTTGGCCAGAGAATTTCATAAATCATTGCTAATCAAGAATAACATAATATTCTTTCTAATTATTGGCGAATCCTATATTGACTTACTCAACTATCTACATATGGTTCATACTGTATCCAATTACTACCGACTGAATCATCCTAGACGATTCATAAGTAGCATCAACACACAGTAATTCCCACACTAGATACCTTGGTAATCTCAAGTCTGATGATCAATTATACAACCATCATTATGAGATAATCCATAGACACATAAGTAATATCCATTCAGAATTCTCATAATCGAGTCAGTTCAGTGACTTATTCTCTAATAATCACCCACACATTAGTTTAAGTATCTTCATACTTTAATTTATGAGATCATTTACTTTCTTCATAAGAAAGAAACATAATAGGTGCTAGTTTTACCATTTCAACAATATCCAATCGTGATGAAACTACAACTAGAAACATTTAGGAATAACACTTAAGTGTAAATTAAATCTCATCATAATTTCAATTACACAGTAATTATTCTAAGGATTTTATCTTTAGTATTAAAACATAAAATAATAATTAAATTAATACATAAAGATAAATAAAGCTTTTCATTAATTAAAAATAATGTCATACATTAATTTACATCCAATTGATTGGCTGCAAGGGCATAAATTAACATATTGGAATGAATCACCTTGTATTTTCGGGTGGATAGGAGTAAGATCTTTTCTTTAAGTTGTTTTTTGTAACATCTGATATTTTATACTAACCTAGCATTGAAGTCTCATAGTAATGTACATTAATTGACTAACGAAAAGTTTTTAATTTTCGAAGAAAAAGATTTGCCTGTTATAGCGTTGCACTCCTTGTTAGATTGTTCTCTGACCATTTTGGTGGACTCCTCTTGTAAGTGTCACTTTTATCTTATTTTGAACCAACATCTAAGATATTATAAGAGGTTTAGTAGATTGGTAGTTTTGGAAAACACATGCACTGAGATTTCCTTGAAATTCTTCTTATGTCATTCTATTTTACCTTATGTAGTTTATTTCTTAAAAGATTAACCGTTGCCTTTTAATGGAGCTAATAACATTCTCAACTCCCGCTTATAGTGTACTCTTAGTCAGGAACCTTCATTGTTAAACTATAGAAGTATGATTAGGGATTCCCTATGTTCTTACTATACTTAATTGCAACTTCTTAACTCTTGATTATAAATTTCTCTCTAATCTACTATATGGTCTCTTTAAGAATTACCACTTTAGTGCCCTCACAACTTCTGAAACATCTGGTGTTATTCTACCAATATTTTATAAATAGTTGTTCCCATACTAATGATAAATACAATCCTATCTCCTTTGTTTATTGTTTTATCTAACTTTAACCATTCTAACATGTCCTTATAGATGAAGCATTTATTATGAATGTGGCATATTTCTTGCACTTTATCCTATATCCACCTTGAGTAACTATAATTAAAGAAGAGATGTGTTGTTGATTTAGTGGCTTCCTTACATAGCATGCAAATGTCCAGAATGTTGGGAAATTCCAACTTGTTCTTAGTTGATAGGCTTTATTTGGTAGCTAGCCACATTCGGAAGGCCATTTTAGGCATCAAATTTTTGTTCCATACTGCATTATGTCATCTAACCCTTTCCCCTCCTCTCAGTACTTTACATAACTCCTCAATGAATTTCTTAAATGAGTTTTAAAGCCAAATGTATTTATCTTCTTTCTTAAAATTAAGGTTGTAGCTTGGTAATATTATTGTTGCTTCTTGAGGGAAGTTACTGGTGATGCTGTCGCCTGCAACCAAATATAAAAGAAATCACTTCCGTTAAAACAAATTAATGTAGTAGCGGTAAGC
>JANZLH020000060.1:979919-995093 GCA_026770325.2 Erythroxylum fimbriatum
CCTAAACGGGCTCATACCCCAAACATTCTCTCCTAACCGACTTCTTACTTACTTTAATACAAACTCTCTCAAATAAACTCCAAATGATACAAATTTTTATGGAGAGAAAGATACATATATTAGGAATCTATTGGTCCAATAATCGACTCAATTGGAGGTCGGATGAGGGAGTTATGCCTAAAAGAACAAACCTTGTTTAAACCTCAAATCGATTTGAACCTCTCTTGGCGCGAATGCCATAACTTTTTCTACAAATGTCCAATTGCTTTCATTTTTAGACCATTGGAAAGAAGACATCGAGATCTACAACTCATATTAGAGACCTCAAAGCGAGATTCAAACTCCAAACTGGTCAAAATCGCAATTTACTAAAGTTGACCCGAGGATGTCCGTTAAACGGACACACACTGGCCAAACTGTCCATTTTCGTCCGAGAAGGTCCGTTAGACGGACATTCATGTCCGTTTAACGGACACACACTGGACAAAGTGTCCCAAATCTTCTTCCAAGACTCTCCAATGCTTCAAACTTCCATCCTAACACCATATATGCTCCAAATCATCCCAATTTCAATCCTACAAGTGTAATAACACTTCTTAATCCTTCAATCACCAATCTAAATGCATCAACTTCCCATAACTCAACTCAAACACTCAAATCATACATAATTCACATCATTCATCCAACAACCCTCGAACTTCTACTACCCCATCAACATCATCCTTCATAAAGCTCATAACCTTCACCTCAATATTCAAATTCATCACACATATGCTTCCCAACTCAAACATACTATTCTAGCACAAGCAACCATTTAAACTTGAGAAATCACACAAGCATATAAATGAAGCTTTTCAACGATCTCATTTCATTTCCAAAGCATAAATACAGTTCGTACAAGCTTTCATTCATAGTTTTAATTACATATTGGCTTTTCATCAAAATCTCAACATAAGTTACAAAATACAATAGATACTCAACTACCAAGAAGACAACTCATATACAAATGGAAAATCTTCCAATTCGCATTCTCATAATTATACAAGGTAAATAATTGTACAAACTTTATATACATATCAATATACACTTCACAACATAAATCCAATACAAATGGATGCTCCATGATTGGTATTCTTAATAAGCTATACAAGGTGTTGCTTAGTACAAATACTAACTATCTCTTTGTCCAAATGTCTTGCAAGGATTTACAGGCCTTCTCGATCTGCACCTGAGGAGGGGGGAAAATGGGTTGAGCTTCGCAGCTCAGTGGCTAAAATATTTATAGCCATTGGTGTTGAGCCACACCACCAACCATACACACACATATATATATAACGACATGCATAAGGCATATACATCACAATGAGAATTCACATTCGCCTTTCACAACACATTGCACTATTCATAACAATATTACATATTGGATGTAATTCCATTCAAGCATGGCTTAGCACATCAAAATGCAATGCACAATCAATCGGCTCGAGGGTTCCGTGAACAAAATGATGAAACCGAAGTTTGCATCGTGAACGAAACGAGTCCATTTTCGGATCTCGTAGGCCACAAGCGGGCTGCCGGGAGAAGGCATTTTATTTTGTCAACATTGAAGTGACTACAAAACAGTCCCCTTTTTTCCAAACAAAGCACATAATCACATTTTCTTATTCTCATGATTCATTCAATCATTCATATACAAAATGCCATGATTCAATTCAATGGCATAACGATTATATCAAAATGTCAAGCATTCATCAATGCATAACATGGCATAAACACAATTCAATCATTCATATTTTCATACTTTTCTTTATACAAAATGCCATGACAAAACCAATGGCATAGCATGATCATAGTCAACTCAATTTCATCAAAATGTCATACATTTGTAATTGCATAACATGACATGAACACAACTTAATGCAATTTCCACATCATAGCAATTTAAGCAAGCCATTTAGCACATATTCCATACAAAATACATTTTTGCTCATATTGCACAATAACTATAAATAGATTACCCACCTTAGCCTTGAAATCTCCAAAATCAATGGTTTCTTTCTTCTTGCTCTAGGATAACCTCTTGATTTCCTTAGAAGCTTGATTTCTCCCCCTTTCCACGATTTTCCCCACTTTTCCTAGCTTTTCTTGGTTTCTTCTTCTTCTTCTTCTCCTCCATGGCTGAATGCTCTCCTTCTCTCTTCTCTCTATCTTTTCTTCTTTCTTTTCTCTCTTATTTTTCTTCTCATTTTCGGCTGCTCTCCTCTCAAAACCGACAGCCCCCTTCTCTTCATATGCCATGTCATTAAATGGCTGTTAAAAGACCATCTTGCCCCTCCATTTAAGCCTTGTTACTTAAGTCCTTAAGTGGACTTCCCAATATGCCCTTCATTTAACCTTTAAAAACTGTCATCTTGCTTCCTAATTTTGAGCAGGTACATCACATAATTTGGTAACACTTCCTTCTAGAGAAGTGTTCCTCTATGTCTCACGTTTCTGACGACACAAAAAATGCTCAAATCGGTTCAGAAACGAAAGAGTTACGGCCAAAAATACGCTTTCAGCTCTTACTAATCCGAGACTAAACATTAACCCAACTTCAATCCAGAAATTAAAAATCTTAGGGATGAAATTGAATTTCGATCCCTTCACATGATTTATAGCCCCACGTCTCAATTTTATTTTTCCTCTAGAATCAACTCAATCGGATCTCTACGGCTCCCGAATTTCACAAAATGTTGAACCATGTTCAGAAAATTATCCAACTCATGACCCTTAACTACATCCTACAACTTTTGATTCAATTAATCTCTTTTCATTTCTTCTCAATTCCATAACTTTTCTTTGCTTTACACATAGCTAATTGCCAATAGTTCCTCGTTTAGTAGTCTTAGCTTACAGAAAGATTCGGGATCTAAAAGTTAACTTTGGCTATAATTTTTAAAAATCTTTGTTAAAACTTAAAAGGTTAATTTTTTGTCACAATTTAAAAATCGTCCTTAAAAATTTAAACTTTTTATGCTAATTTTGAAAACAAATTTAGCAACGATTTTCAAAATAGTAACAAAAAAGACATAACAAAAAGTTTATATTGTTGTAGTGACCTACGACTTTGCAGGGAATGACATCCTTTTGGTATATTGAGATGGCATTGGATATTGCACTAAGGCCTCCATTGGTGAGATTTAAGTTGGACGTTAATGGCCAATTGAAACAGTACATGTGGTCATAACAAACGGAGAGTTGGAACATGTTTTAGTCGGAGCCTGAAAACCGTTGTAAAGTGTATGGTTTGTATGGTAACATGGTTGTTTGTAATAACTCATTGTTAAAGCCTTATGGTTATTTACTTGGGTTTAGTCTTGTTGATGATCATGCATGGGAAGTTGAGGTTTACTCTGATGGTTACATTAGAGGGACTGAACATTCATTTGGAGAGATTGACGAAGTAAGGTTTTAAAACTTGACAGGACCATCCAGTCTAACTGGAAAAAGTTTGAACCGGCCAGTTTTTATACATAGAGGTTATTAGGTGAAATCGAACCGGACTACTGACCGGTTTAAACTTTTTCTGGTCGGACTAGACAGTTCGGTTCGGTTTTTAAAACCTTGCTTTAGCCAATGAGATCACTCGATTTCTCAATTATTTTGTATGATAACCTACTATTTTAAATGGTTCCTTATCATAACTTAAATTACTTGCAATTTCAACTTCCTGTGCTGGTGACACATGTGTCGGATCTAACCAATATCTCCTGATCATACTAACTTGAAACACATTATGGATCTGAGTCATCTCTGGTGATAGTGCTAACTTATAAGCTAATGGCCCTATTCTCTTAGTAATCTCATAAGGACCAATGTATCTAGGGTTCAATTTTCTCTTTTTACCGAATCTTAGCACTCATCGCCAAGGTGACACTCGCAAGAACACCTTATCTCCCACCTTATATTCCATATCTCTTCGGTGCTGATCTGCATAACTCTTTTGTCTATCTTGCGCCGCCTTAATCCTATTACGAATCAGTTTTACCTTTTCCACAATTTCTTGAATCAACTCTGGGCCTTCAACAATCCCTAGGCCTTCCTTGTCCCAATATAGAGGTGATCAACACTTTCTGCCATACAATGCTTCATATGGAGTCATACCAATACTATTGTGATAGTGATTATTATATGCAAATTTAATGAGAGCAACATATTCATCCCACGCTCCTTAAAACTCCAAAATACAAGCTCTGAGCATATCCAACAGTCTTAATAGTCCTCTCACTCTGTCTTTCTGTTTAAGGATGAAATATTGTACTAAAATTCAACTTTGTACCCAATGCTATTTGTAAATTACCCCAAAATTGAGAAGTAAATTTAGGATCCCGGTATGATACAATAGAAACTGAGACTCTATGTAATCTCACTATTTCATTAACATATCTCCGAGCTAACTGATCTAATGTATTGTTCTCTCTCACATATTAGAAATGAGCCAATTTTGTCAATCTATCGACAATAACCTATATGGCATCATGTTGCCTCGGAGTTCTCGGTAGATCTATAATAAAATTCATTGTGATTTTCTCCCATTTTCATTCCGAAATAAGTAATGACCGTAACTTTCCAATTGGAGATTGAAGCTCAGCCTTAATTTGTTGGCATGTCAAACATTTAGCAACATATTTTGCCACTTGCTTCTTCATTCTTGGCCATCAAAAATGTTGTTTCAGAGTACTGTACATCTTGGTAGCAACAGGATGCATAGCATAAACTGCCATATGAACTTCCTTTAAAATTTATTTTCTCAAATAATCAACATCAGGTGCACATAATCTCTACTTCAACCATAAGGTATCATCTCTTAACTCAAATTTATAACTCGGATTCTATTTCAACTTCTCTATAAGCTTTACTAGTTCTGGATCCTTACTTTGAGCTTTTTTTAAATCCTTTCATACAATACTGTTCTAAGCTTCAACATAGCTATCAATGCTTCATTCTGCCCCAAATTCAGCTCAACATTCAATGCTCTTAGTTGAACTAGGTTTGGTAACCTCGATGTCTGAATTTGTGCCATATTGTTATTAGATTTCCTGCTTAAGGCACCAGCCACAACATTAGCCTTACAAAGATGGTATTCAATCGTGCAATCATAATCCTTAAGCAATTCAATCCACTGCTGTTGTCTCATATTCAACTCCTTCTAACTCAATAAATATCTCAAGCTTTTATAATCTATAAATATCTAAAATGTCTTACCATATAAATAACGTCTCCAAATTTTCAAGGAAAACATTACCGCAGCAAGCTGTAAATCATAAACTAGATACTTAAACTCATGAGGTCTTAATTATCTTAAAGCATATGCTACCACTTTACCATATTGCATCAAAACACACCCTAATCCGTGGTGTGAAGCATCACTGTATATAATATAACCCTAGATCCAGATGGAATAGTTAACACCGGTGCTGTAGTCAATAGGAGTTCTAATTCCTCAAAAAAAAATTAACATTCCTTAGTCTATCTGAAAGGTACATTCTTCCTCAGAAGCTTTGTTAAAGGGGCTGAGATTAGTGAAAACCCCTCAGCAATCCTTCTATAATAACCAATTAGTCTAAGAAAACTTCGAATCTCAGACACATTTCTTGGGGCTTTCCACTTCATTACTGCCTTAAATTTCTTTGGGTCTACCTGTATGCCCTGTCCAGATACTACATAACCCAAGAACACCACTTGATGAAGACAAAATTCATATTTACTAAACTTGGCATATAATTGCTTCTCTCTCATTATTTATAAGACTTACCTCAAATGCTCAAAATGTTCCTCTCTGCTCTTCAAGTACACCAAAATATCATCTATGAAATCAATCACAAAATAATCTAAGTAAGGCTGAAATATCTTGTTCATCAGTGCCATAAAATTCATTGGAGCATTGGTCAATCTAAAAGGCATCATCAAAAACTCAAAATGTCCATATCTGGTCCTGAATGCACTCTTTGGTACATTAGCTTCTGCTATCTTCAACTGGTAGTACCTTAGCCTTAAAACCAGTTTAGTAAACACCTGAGCTCCCTATAATTGGTCAAGTAAATCATCAATTCTTGGTAAAGGATACTTGTTTTTCACCATCACCCGATTTAACTATCTATAATCAATACACAATCTCAAAGTCCCGTCTTTCTTCTTTACAAACAAAACTAGAGATCCCCAAGGTGACACACTGGGTCTGATAAAACCGTTATCCAATAACTCCAATAACTGGGTCTTAAGTTTCTTAAGTTCCACAGGTGTCATCCTATACAGAGGAATAGATATAGGAGCAGTACTTGGAACAAGGTCAATTGTAAACTCTGTTTCCCTATTCGAGGGTAATCTCGGTAACTCACTGGGAAACACATCTGAGAAATCCCTGACAACAGGAATATCTTGAATTGTCTGCTCAGCTCGAGTATCAGTTACATAGGATAAGTAAGCCTCACATCCATTTCCAATCAATCTAAAGGAATTCACTGAGGAAATTAATATAGCTAGCATTGCCTTACTAATACGTCGAAATATCACTGGTTGCTGATTAGGAGATTCAATAATTACTTCTTTAGTATAGCAATTCATTACAGCTC
The DNA here is from genome assembly GCA_026770325.2 of Erythroxylum fimbriatum. NCBI lineage: Eukaryota > Viridiplantae > Streptophyta > Magnoliopsida > Malpighiales > Erythroxylaceae > Erythroxylum > Erythroxylum fimbriatum. Next base: position 986,534 of record JANZLH020000060.1, read on the forward strand.
TATGTGCAGTAAGTCAATCCATACCCAGAATAAGATATATCTCTCTTAACTGTAGAATTATCAAATTAGCTTCCAACTTGAACTATCAAATTAAATTCCAACTTTGCCTGATCAACCTGAATAATGCAACCTTTACAGACTTCCCCACTCACTGTAGTATTACCAACTGGAGTACTCACTTTTAAGCCACATTTTAACATCTTTTTCTCACAGTACAGTTTAGATGATAGGTGTGGGGTAGTGAATGAATGCATAGACCCTAAATCTAACAATGCAAATGCCTCAAAATTAAAGATATATAACATAGTTGCAACTACATCAGGGGAATTCTGATCCTCTTTTTTGGTAATGGCATAAATCCTAGCCTGAGACTGTGATTTGTTGCTCCGCATCTTAGTTTTGGCACTAGGACCTGCTGAACTAGTTCTACCCCTACCTTTAACTCTTTGTCCTGCTTCACTGGCTCTGCTTTGCTAGACAGTCATTTCAGTTACGGATCCTCCTCTCACTCCAGACTGTGCTCCTACAATGGCAAGACAATCTCTGATTTGATGCTAAAAAAAGCCACATCACAAACAGGCTCGTAATATCTTCCAACATTCTCCGCTATGTCTCTTCCCATAATGCCCACAGCTGGGCATCTATTGTGGTTGCCCACCATATGTTTGTCCTTCAGACATCTGACCTCTACCAGAATAGACAAAGCCACCTCTCGGCCTAAACGCTGATTGTCTTGACTTCGGCTGTGATCACGATGGTCTGTTTAGGTTTTTGTTGAACCTTCTGTCATAATCAACTTGGAACTCACCTTGTCTCTTCAATCTAAACTCCTGCTTGTACTCTCCTCATTCATTCTTCAGTAACTGCTCAATCCAGATTGAAGCAGCTTATAGCTTAATAAAGTTACTGAAATTGGTAATGGCCAATCTCATTCTGATTTCTATATTCAATCCATCCTCAAACCGTATACATTTTTCTTCATCCGTCGGGATCAAAACGGTAGCATATCCCAGTAACTCATTAAACCGTACCTAATATTTAGCTACAGTGAGGTTCCCCTATTTCAGGTCAAGAAACTCTTTCATCTTTCTATCCAGGTAGATCTTTGGCATATAGTTCTCCTTAAAGACCCTTAAGAAGTCTTCCCACATCATTATATAAGGTCGAGTAGAGCTACTAGGAACAGTCTTCTACCCCTGGTAAGCTGGACCATGGAGTAACGAGACTGCATGGTCAAATCAGACTCATAGTCCATCTGATCAAATATCCTCTCTGTGCTTTCCAACAATCCCTCTACCTTAGCAGAGTCTGTACTTCCATAAAAGTTCACATCCCCCTGCTTCCTGAGCTTATTATATCTTCTATCTCTCTTCTCAGGGACTCTTTGAGGCATTTGTTCAGATTGGGGCATAGGAGACTCCCTATTGGCTCTTATTGACTCAAAGTCAGCTAATTCCACAATCTGGTCTCTTATAGCGAATGACCTATACCAAACAACAATTGTGATCACTATACGAGTCTCTTGCTAAATGTCATGTTAAACTATTCCCATATGTCCCTAAGGATGCCAAACTATGGTCTGATACCAAATATATAACATACCACTCTAATAAAGCATATACCCGACATACCAGAGTATATTCGAGCACATAACCTATGGGAATGACACGTTAGAGCAAACACATTATCTTATTTATAGCATCACATTTATCACAAGATCTTCAAAAGATCAAGCATTCTCATTTCATTCATAAACATAACATTCATTGTGTCATTACAATTTATAACTCGTGTATAAACATTACATATTATGCCAGAGTTTACATCTCTATACAAAATCTTCAACCTGAAATGGGACACTAGACTAAAATAATTTAACTAGACTCTTCAAAATCAGCTGACCAAACCTTTGAGCCATTTTGTCCCCAAAACACGGGTACTATGCTTTTACTATATTGCCTTAGAAGCTAGCTCTCCTTTGCACCTAAAAATCAATGTTGCAATTTTGATGAGATTACGAACTCAGTGAGTGAACCATCATCGATGTGCTTACTCAAGTCAGAATGTAACAACCACAAATGTATAATCAAATTCAATAAATAGATCACATTATTCCAGACTTGTACACCACGTCAATTTTGATCACATTTAAACAAATACATCTTGTACATAAAAATTGCATATCACTATATTTAAACAATTCAATAATTCATCGCAATCATTCATACTATCAAATCCCAACAAGTACAGCTTGTATACAACCATGGTATAACACTGTTTCAAAGCAATTCAATAATTCATTTCAGTCATACATATGATACATATCAAGTTGCATATGTAAATGCACATGTGACTCCATCCATTTTTACTTTGTTGTGACCGAGCGCCTATGTACTGTCCCATATTTGTTGTAGATATCGGGATCATTTTATATTCTATTCCGTACCTCTTGTGGATACTGAGCTCATTAATAACTGCGCCTGTGGCTCTTTTTGCACATTTATGAGCTTTAAGCTCTTTTTCACACTGGTCACTCCAGTCACAACTCCTTTATCTGATCATGCATAACAATGTGATGAAATGCATCAATTCACATAATATGCTATCAATAACTTTCATTCAATGTGCACAGTTATTTATCACATTCATCAGATCTGAGTTCGACATTCAACATTCAGTTGAGTACACATTTCCATATTCACATACAAACAGAAAGCACTTCCAATATAATCTTGAATATCAAACTCCTTGGACCAACAATATTCGGAATCATGACAATCATATACATAACAATTTAATAATTGAAAGTTAATCTAAACAATTTACTCTTAGTGAGACAACATCTAGGTTAACTCACAGTATGCTCCAGTTAAGCTATTTCCTTGATGACCCGACAATGTCTGGATGCTGACGATCAATTTGTGCTTCTTTAATCATGCAATACACACATAATTCACATATTACTAAGTTGATCAATCACATAATTATTCAACCATGCACATGTATACATTTCAGGTCTAATGCATGCTCAATTGACTATTCATGGGTATGTATCCTTAATCACAAGTCTTAATCATTTAAATATTATAGCTTGTACATAACTTGTTTGCAATTAGGTTATGCATTAAGTAAGTTTGATTTCTCTAAATTCATCATTCATACATTCACCAATCCTTTTCTAACATTATATATTCATACAATTTTCCCAATTCTCATTCATGCATACCTAATTCACATGACTCATATCCTTTGAATCACATTTGCATTTATAAGAACACTTTTGTACCTTTAACAACTCATAAATTCCATATTTAAGTACATTGATATCAAAACAATCCATTCCTTAAGTTATCACATCAATTAACAACCTAGACTTATCAAACCCTTAACCAATTAATCCAACATCAAACTAGGTTCCTTTCAAGCTCCAATTAAATCCAAATACATATCCTTAGTTGGTTCAACAATCACACAAAAAAGAAATTTTCCATTTCAAAGACAATCGTGGGATGAGTGACTCGAAAGTTTTCTATCCATTTTCCTTCATTTCTTTCCAAATTTTCACATCTTCATACCAAATTCAAAGTACCTTCATCATAGTCCATTAATTATACTACAATTCCTCATCAATTTCATCTCCAATTTAGCTAAAAAATATCCAATTGGAAACTCATAAAATATCTATCTTTCATGTGTCAAAAACCAAAACATAAATTATCATTCACTATCATACATGTAATCCTGGGGTTTTTCTTTCCAAATTCAAGAACACTTCACTAGCACCTTTCTTTAGGATAAATCCACCTTCATTAAAATTCAAATCTCAATCTAAGTCATCCATATAACAACCTTTTACCTACTGCTCTTATGCATTAAAAACAAAACAGAAAAGTGACTAATTCTTCCATTAATTTCCAGCATAACCTCATCATCAACACCTCTTGTAATTCATCCCAATTCATTTATCATAAGATTTCTTTCACACATGCCACAAAGAATAGAATTTTTACATACTTGTTAAGCTCTAACTCCACCTCAATTAACAAGCTATCCTAGCCCTCTAAGCTTGCAAGCAAAATTCCAAGAACCAGGTGGGAACAGAAATGGGTTTTAGCTATAGGATGAAGACAACAGAATATTGGAGTGGCAAAGTGAAAATTTTTTGTCAAACTCAAAGTTGTGAGGGTTGAGTGTGTATATCGATAATGAGAGAAGGAAGAAGAAGATAACATGTAGCAAAAACAAAAGAGAAAAATCATCTTCCATCTATGTGGGTGTCATGGGTATAGGTGTATTGTGAGTGTTGAGACATTTGTCATAACATTTGTTAATTAAAGACCCAAGCCATATGTCTTATTATTAAACTACCAAATGTCACTCCATAACTAGCCCATTTGTCTTATAGTTTGCTAAGCCACTTGCCACCCAATTACCTAAGTCATTTGTCACTCAATCCTACTGCCAAGTGTCACTTATTTCTACTGCCATGTGTCAACTTGTCGTTCCATTTGACATTTTTTTAGTTCAATTGTACATATTAATTCATCAATCTCCTAATTGTAACAATTAATTCCAAATTACTAATTGTAATTCATCAAACCAAAATCCAAGACATAATTAATACACAATCACACAATCAGATCATAATCACTTAAAACCTTTCATACCCCAGAATATGTCAATTAAGTGCATATACTATCCTTGCAACGTTTCTAAATCATGATTCATGTGTATTTTGTGAATATTATGCATGTAAATGAAATGTATTTCATAAATTCTCAATGATATTACTCATGTGTAATAGTCTAAGGTTCTAACCCTTAGTATGGAAACAGACTATTACAGATAGGGAATCTTGCTTTTAGAACGCCAAAATATCTTTCAATAACATTTCTTAATGAAGAATGCCTGTAGTTAAATAATTTCTATGGACCTTGAGGTCTTCCTCTACCTCTATAATCTCGTAAATGATATCTTTGATCTTGGTATGGTGAAAGAAATCCAGGCATATTAGTGTAGCTCGAGTTAACCAAATAGTACTTAACTAACATAGAAAGAACATAATATTAACAAAAAGATATTAAAAATGAATCATAATTACCATGTTTATTTAAAATAATATAATACCTTGTAGAGGCATACGAAATTGATTCGTAGGATTTGTCACTGTTTCCAAAAGAACTCGAGAGTCATTTATAGTACCTTCCCATCCAGTCATTACATATGTAAAACGCATGTCAAATGAGCAACAACACATAATATTTTGGATTGGATTATTTCTTTTGCCCATGTATGGTATTTGTTCATCGGTCGACATATATTCATCGATATGTGTACCATCTATTACTCCTATACAATCCTAAAAATTAAAAAAATTAAAAATTATTAATCACAAGGACATAATTAAAATAGTAATTAAATATATGAATGCACTTGAAAATATGAAAATAATTTTGAATTATGTTGAATCTCATGAGGTGTATTAGTAAAAGATGGTGGAGTAATGACTCTTTTAGCAAGACGATTAACTACATATAATACTTTACGAAAGTACTTTGAAATTGTCCAGGTTGAATGTTGAAAGCGTTCTGCATTGACTCCAGTTATCTCACTATGCCCTATAGTTATCAAGAAAATTGCTACTTGTTCCTCCACAGTCAAATGACTTGTTGCCTTTAAGCCTCCTAAACTCTTCAACTCATCATATAAGCTCAAGAAGATTATCTTTCTCATTCTTAAGTTTTCATAAATCTTTGTAGGATTCCTATTCAAAAGTTCTAATATCCAATCATGACCTAGTAGAGCAGAAGTTCTACATAGTTGCTTTTGTAATGTCAATATTTGTTCTCTCCCCAGCTATAGAAATAATGATTACCTCTTTCGTTCGTCATCAGAATCTTATTCGAAATCTGATAAGAAATCCATATATCTACAATGCTGACATTAAATAATTAACAAAACATTTAATCAAGTAAATTTAATCAAATATAGAAAAAATATTCATACAAAATATAAACTTAAAATTAAGTCAAATATTCATATAAAGCACAAACTTAAAATGTTCAAAATATGCAATAGTGCTTAATATAAAAGTGTCAAATCAATAAGAATTCGATATGCAATAACATGAAAATATAACTAAAGTGATATAATCCAATCCAGCCTCCTTGTTTTTGTCATCTTCATAAAAATATCCTTATAAAGTAGAGAATCATGTAAAGCCTTTATAGCTTTTTCATATTGCACATCGTCATCACCCAATTCATCTAAGGAATTCAGACATTCCATCATTGTGTTAGAGTCTTGAGATCTATTCTTTGCAGTGGATGATGTTTCACTCAGTTTTTTCTCAAGTAAATCATTTTTCCTTTTTGATTATTCACCAAGTATAAGTAAGGCTTCTTTTACAATGTTAGAATGTGTCTTCTTTGTCTTTTTTGTCGTAGGAGATTTCTTTATATTAGATGGAAAACTTTTATCTTGATCTTCTTTTTCATTATATGAGTAATCTTCATCAACATCATTTCCATGTTCCTCTTTTGTATTATTCGATGGAGATTTATTTGATGGATGAGCATGCACACCAGTTGCAGTAGTATCTCCAAAAATATGACACAAGTATAAAAATTCCTTACATCCTTTTTTCTTGAATATGTGAGCCATTTTATGCACCTATAATGATGAAAAAGAAATATGAGAATGAATATTATATAATATGATATGTTAATAAAACAAAAGACATATTTTACTTTAAATAGACTTTCCCAACATTCATTTGTAGCATTAACTTCACTAGTAAAAGAGTTGTAACCGATTCCTATTTCTTTGAGTAATTTCTTGAAATTCTTCAATCTAGCCCTTAATCCATTATACTTATTCTTCGATTGAGTATCAATATACTCATTATTGAATTTTGTTTGAAGCCCTGCTTTAATATTCTTCCAACCAGATTTGAAAAAGGTAGTAGTCGTTCAATTTCCCTTCTTCACTTCTTCAACCATCAAGGAGATTAAATACATCTTTATAGTATCATTCCATACCCCATCTTTTTCATTTACTTCCATACAATCATTGGAATCGTTCACATTGTTCAAGCCTTCCATTACTAAATGTAATAACATAAAAGTGACATCAATCACAACAATTTCTACAAAGTATTAAACGCTAAACATGGTTCAAAATAAACATGTGACAACTAAAACAATTTCTAAAAAAATATTATAATTACTTTATTGTTATAATACTATAAATATGGATTATAAATACGAAGAATATGGATGCACTGGTGATTTTGCAACTGAGATTAATATATAGAGAGTTTTGAAGCATTTTGGGTGTTAGACTTAGATGATAATGAGTTGGTTGCTATTGGACGCCAACTAACATCTTAGTCAGACCCAATTGTGCATCATCTACTAACAACCCAGTAACACTTCCCAACTCCTTTTTAATTACTGAAGCTACCCAGGATGCAACTTCCAGGTTCGATTATTTATTATGCCTAATGTTCAACTTGGATTCTAATTTATTTAATGGTTAATTGTTAGATACAATCAAATTCAACTCAGGCGTACAAATGGATTTAATATTTCAGTTCATTTATTAAACTAACATGGGATATACATTGATTGTAAGGTGGGGGTTCCACTCTATGTCATATTAAATGACGTGAAGACAAGAAGAAAACAACTATAAATTGATTACAATGTAGGCTTCACTCTATGCTGCATTCAATGAAGTGAAGACAAGAAGAAAACAACTATAAATTGATTAGAACGTAGGCTTCACTCTATGCTCCACTCTATGCCACATTAAAGACGTAAGGATAATAAGAAAATAGATACAAAGACAAAAGGAACAAGAAGAAAACAACTATAGGTGTCTACACTTTAAAATGACGTGAGAACTAAGAAGAAAACGTCCCTTGGTGACCATAAACATTTCTAATCTTTTATAAATGTCAACTTTCAATTTTAATAATGTTATTCCAACTATTGTTTCCACTTCTTGTTTAAGGTTATGTGCTGGTTCTTTATAAAGGATCAGTTTTCCACAACAGGTGAAGTTATCAGTAGGCTTAGCAGAGGAGGTGAAGCCTTAACTAAGGAACTGAAACACATCATGATTAGACAAAGAGCACTGGTAATCATCAGAGAACTCATTCTAGTCAAAAAAATTGTTGTTCAGAGGAAGAACACAGAACGAGGGTGCATCATCTTCTTTATCATCAACAAAAATGCAGAAGCTTATGCTCAAAGCAGAAGTTCTATATGGTTGCTTTTAGTAAGTATGGCTACAAATATAGTGTTGGATCCCGATCCCGGATCCCAGTCGTACAGTGCTGGGCCCCGTACCAGAAACCCAACTATCCGAAACGGAGGCAAATACGGAGGCCGTTGGGCCCGAATTCCGACCCCCAAGATTGCACCCGAGGTGATTTGTCGAGACAATCGAAGATAGAAAACCGCGGAAACCCAGCCAAACACAAACAACCAAAATGTAATTACATTATCAAAAGTTTCATCAATTTCATGATCATAATGTCATACAATCCATGCTG
>JANZLH020000060.1:1023842-1037221 GCA_026770325.2 Erythroxylum fimbriatum
TTTTAGAATAAGGTACGAATTACAATTCATACTTTATTATGATTTACTTGTTAAATCATTTTATAGAATTTTAAGTGATATTGACTTTTGCAAAATCACAAAAAAAAACTGTGATTATTTTGCTACAGGTGGGATCGGGTCCCCACCCAATTTTCCAATAATCTAGTGGTTGCAGCTAACAAGGATCAATCTATATTTCCATTAGTAAAGTTAAGATTTATATCAACTTATACTTTGTCACTTTGTAAATGATAAATTTTTTTAGAATGATTGAAATATTAAATTTATTTTCTGTTAATATTAGTCATAATAAGAATTTTATTTTTATTATTTTTAATCCCTTTAAAAGTATAAGAACTTTATCAAGATTAAGTTTAAAAAAAGAAAATTTTTGGTCATCTTTAAATAAAAATATTTTTATAAAATAACTTTTACTTAATTAAAATGACTATTATTAATAAACAAATGATGATTACTTTAGTTAGTTACTTAAAAGAATTTGTACAACCGGGTATTTCAATCAAAGTTGCGAATACGTATTGAACTTGGTATCAGATTGGGTTCTAGTATGGTATTTTATTGGAATCGATCAATATCGGGTACCATTTTGGGTAATTTTTTAGATTTATGAAATAGTCCCTAAATTTTTTTAAAATTTACAAAATAGTCCATTGGTATATTGTGCAGTTGCATAGTATACTTTCTAAGTTTACATCAACCCTATCTCCAAAAATCATAATAATAAATAATAATCACAATTAATATGAAATACAATAATTTTTAAATATTTCACATATAAATAATAACCACAATTAATATAAAAAAGACAATCATCATCATACAAATATGAAATTAAGAATAATACAAAGTAATTACAATATTACAATTTTATCATATAATAAATAATAATTACATTAAAATATCCAATAAAAAGAATAATAAATATCCTTAACTCTGAAACTATTACAATTTATAATAAGAGTTCGTTACGAGGAAACAATCAAGTAGAAGTTAAACCTGAAACAAAAACATTTACAATTACATTACAAATATAAAATTTAACATATACATCAAATATAAGTAAAATTAAAAGAAGAAGAAAAACAAAAACCTGAAACGAAATTGAATTGTCTACGAGAGGATACTCGCTATAACTACACTGACCTCAGTTATTATTTGGTACAAAATTCTCATCATTGATAGGAGCTTCATCATCATTATCATTTAAAATTTAATGCACTAAATGACATGCCAATACTTCCCTTCCAAGATTATCTTCCACGCCATTTACATCTACCAAATTCGATTCTTCAAAAACCTAATTCGCCAAAAGATCAATATTATAATTGGAAATTTGATTAGTTGAACTACTTGTGCTATTAAGGCTCCTAGTAAACAAAAAAATTTAATTATTAGAAATTATAAAAAAAAATATATCGAAATTAATAATGATAATAACATACCTTTCCCGAAGCTTTAAATTGTAATGAACAAAAACCAAGTCATTCAACCTCTTATGCTCCAATCTGTTCCTTTTCTTGGAGTGAATAAATTCAAATGTTCTCCAGTTTCGTTCACAGTCTGTTGCACTCACACAATGACTTAAAATCTGAATTACAAACATTTTTAATTCTGGAACACTATTTCCGAATTGATCCCACCAAGAAACTTTAGGTAGAAAGCTAACAAAAGTAGTGCTATCAACAAAATAAAGTGATAATTAATTTTCAAAAAATAAGAAAAAGGAAACAACTAATAGCTGAAGAAAGTTTTCCTCTTTATTGAATAGCAATCAACATTCCAAAATTCCTATAAGACAACTTATAAAGCTCTATTTTTGAGCTTAAGAAATCTTGCATCGTAATGCTAAACATTGTTGTAATAGTTAAAAGCATTCCTCTATTAACTTTAGCTTGCTTAGTAAGATCCAATCTAAAATAGACACTAGGATTTAAAAACGCCTTAGCTACAAACAACAGAGAAGAAAGTTGTATTTCCCTTCTCTCGTTAATGATTGAAAGATATGGTGTATACAAAGAAGGCCTATGTTTCAGATTGGCCTTGATTGCTTCCGTCGCTCTCTCCATGACATTAAAAAAAACCCATTGTTGACTTTTCTTCATTATCAACCAAGCAAAGCACCCTCGCCAAAGGCTTACAAACTCGGATAACAAATTGGCATTGAGAGAAAAATTCTCTGTCTTTTAGTATAATTTTACAAACCTCCACTCCAACATTAAACCTAGCATGTTGAGATGCAAATACACTTATCACTTGTAAACATTTATCTTAATTATTTCTTCGTCGTAACAAAAAACTGAAGTGATAAGAAATTTGTTGCAAATCTTGTCACAGCAGGACGACACAAATTGTTACCATTGGTAAATTCCTTTCTCATTAAATTCAATGCTCCTGCATAATTATAGATGAACTTGGTCACCTTTTTAGGTTTTTTCATAGTCTCATTAATAATAGAAAATACCTAGGATCCCCTATATTCTCCAGCATTAGGTCAATGCAATGTACAACACAAGGAGTCCAAAAAAAGAATTATACTTATTCTGTAACCTTTTTTCTGCTATTTTATAAGCGGAATCATTGTCAAAAATAAACTGAACAATATTTTCTGGCCCTACTTCATTAACAACTTCATCAAATATCACAAACAAAGTCTCAGTATTCCTAAAAAGGCCAGATGCTTCAACAGATTTCGAAAACATAGGGCCATTGTAGAATAAACCAAAAAAATTAATAATAGGCTCTTGTCTTGTATTTGTCCAACTATCACACATGATTGAACATCCATAAGGAGCCCAATTCATTTTTCTTTCTGCTAAATAACTTCTAATTTCAGAAACAGAACAACTCAAAAGTTTACCTCTTAAGTAATCAATCGAAGGACCTTTGTATCCCAGATCATAAGAGACTATTGCATCCATCATAGGTTGATAATAATAAGACTGAGAAGTATTGAATGATGAACCTGTATCATACCACCATCTAGTTACTGCCATATCGACATTGTGAGTCGCATCTCTTGATTGCATTGAACTCCGAATTGAAGGTTGGGCTCCAGGAGTTGTTCATAGTGCAAAAAACTAGTCACCTGCCTTATTCTCTTCCTCACATAAGGTCCAAGTACTTCTTCAAGGGCCTAGGATGGAATATGACCAGTACCAGTACCAGTACCGCTACCACCACTATCACTACCACTACCACTTCAACATTTCCATAATCACCACAGAAACCAGAAAACAAACTTCCACAACCAATTTCAAAATTCAACCCTTCTTTTCTATCTTTCTCATGTTGATATTCTTCAAGTAATGTTTTCATTTGCCACTTCACATTATGACTTGCTTTTTTATAGGGTTCTACATCTCCTTTAACCCTAGCTAAATGCTTCTTTAATCGGGTGATTCCTCTACCTTTCAAATGTTTATTACAAAACAAGCAAATTGTATAATTTTTCATACCTGGGACTAATGCCGCATGAGCCCATGCTGGATCATTATATCTTCCTAAAGCAGTTTGATCAGGAGTAGTCAAACTTTCTTCTATTTATTTGTAACAAAAAATGAAGATATTAGTTTTGTAAGAAATTAATCCTTTAGTAGTTTCATCAACAAAATTAGCAGTGCTAACTGTTAAGTCCTTCATGAGGCAATGCAACATAAATAATTTCCTTAACTCTTAATATTAAGCCTAAAGAAGTAAAGATTCATGAAACTAGAGCAAAATTCAGAAATAGATAGACTTTCCTATTAGAGAGTAGTAAATTCATGCTAAATTTAAAATCGAAGTATCGTTCAAAGATTTAAGATGATGGCTCAACGAATTCAAATATTCAAGTCATGACTTAAGCATCCTTAACTTCACTTAGCATGTTCATCTTTATTCTTGTTTTTTCAAAAATATGATTATTGTCATTGACATATCTTCATAAATCCTTGCTTTTAATAAATATCTTGAATGGAATGCACAAGTTGAGTAATTTTTTTCATTAAGATGAACTAAAAAACTTTCACACTTGTTCGAAGAGTTAATGCCAAAGTAGTATAAATGAGATAAAAATGGAATAATAAGAAAAATCAGATTTTGAATATGCAAAGACTATGGGATGGACTAATTTTAGGATAAATAAACGTGGATATGCAAGAGACTTGAATTCTTGATGAGATGGACTAATTTTGCGATAAAGATTAAAGATAACTCAGAGACATAGATTTTACCTTTTTTGCTACTTTCCTGTACAATAATTACAATTACAAAACTTCCTCTTCAGCTTTTTCACAAGACCATAATTGAATTATTATTATACTCAATTAATTATTTACCCAATATTCAAATACCATTTCAATAATTTTAAGATTATGTCAACTAATTATTTACTTTTAATTCTTTCCAATTTACTTTCTCAGTTTTACAGTTTTAAGTTAAGTTGAAAGACTTTCTAACTTTTAAATCATGCATGATGTATGCTGTGCATTTCAAAGTTTTAATGAAAAAAAAATGATAAATCAAGACATCAATTATCAATCAACCGAACCACAACAATGAACCAAGAAATCAAGTGTCAATCAACCGAACCACAACAATGAACCAAAACCAAAATCCTTTCGTTCAACTCCAAACCCAATCCATTATCCAACCAACGATAAATCACAAATCTATTCACAATTTCATTCTAATTTCCAAGTCCAACCTATTAACAATCACAACACAAATGCAATTAAGCATAAAAATTCAACTGAAAAATGAAAACATACCCAAATAAATTCACAATCGGTTTTGGGGTTAGGTTGGGTTTATATTTGGCATTATTCCAAAACCGACAACTGCAGATGAGTGGGGGACAGAGGAGAGCAGTCGATGGTGGCGTGGTGTGTTGGTGGTCCTCGTGGAGGAGGGTTGAAGCCTGATGGAGGTTTGGATGAAGCTCGGTGGTGGCAGGTTCGCGTGGTGGAGGAAGATCCGAAGATGACAATTGTGTGGTGCGCGGTGATTCGTGGTGTCTTGTCGTCGGAGAGGGAGGAGCACCGCCGGAGATGGAGAGGAGAACGAGAGAGAGAGAGAGAGGAGAGGAGATAAGAGCGTGAGATAAAGAGAGGATGGAGGCATGAGGTGAGTCTGAGAGACAGAAAAAATGAAATTAGTAGAGGAATGAGAATGCATGCAGGCGTCGGGGGTGGGAGATTTAACGTTTTTTTTTTTGCAAATCAGTCCTGAGATTTATAAAAATTACAGTACCAGTCGATACCTTAGATATTGTTCCATTTTCCGGCCGGTACGGTATCATTTGGTTAGTACCGGCCGGTGAGGAATGGTATTCTAATCGTTGATTTCAATTAGCTTTTATAAGAAGGGATTTAAGGAATTATAGTCACTACCACAAGCCAATAACAAACCGCCGTGCTCTTTGTTTTATGCTTTCACATACCAAAGGATTCAGGAACTTCGATTCAAGAACGTAAGTATACAAGACATTATATGAAATCTAAATAAGAACAACAATAACAACAAATCCTTGGTAGAAATTCGCTAACAGACAAGAGGCTTGATGATGATGGGGAGGCCATACTGTGGCTGCAAGGTGATGTAGTTAATTGGAGCGTGTTTATACTCTGAAGAAAGGGTAAGAGAGAACCTCTGAAGAACCAAGGTCAGTACTGTTTTGGCCTCCAGCATTGCAAAATTCTGGCCAATGCAAACTCTAGGCCCCATTCCAAATCCGAGAAAAGCATTTGGGTGTGTTGCAGCCTTAGTAATACCCTCCTTGAACCTGAATGGATTGAATTCATTCGCATCCTCGCCCCAATATTGTTTGCTTCTGTGTATCTTTATGATGGGTATTGTTAAACACGTGTTTTTGGGGACCATCAAGTTCCCAACTTTTATGTCTTGTAACACTTCCCTGTTCAGCTCAATTGCTGGACAGTACAGCCTCATCACTTCTAGTAAAACCATGTTTACCTGCACAAACTTGGCAACTTTAGTAGCTGATCCGTAGCAAAAAATAAAACCAATTAGGGGGTCATTATATGTTACCAATTTTAGTTTGGATAACATATCTGCATCAGGAATTTCCATTCCACACTCTCTCAACACCTCTTCTCTTAGTTTCTCTTGCCAATCTTGGTGTAGACTTAATAAGAAAGCTGCCCAAGTTAGCAAACTGGAGGTGGTCTCATGACCTGCAAAAAAGAATGTTTTGCATTCCTCCATGATTTCATCCATGCTCAACTTGGGGCTGTTGCTCTCGCTATGCTCTGAGGCTCCAATTATCAGACCAAGCAAATCATCTCCATAGGAGGGATCTGAATTAGTGGCATGAGATTTCATTCTGCTGCTTATTATTTGCTTTATTGTATTCTTCACTTTCCTGTCTAGCTTCCATGCCTGAATATTTGATGGAGTGGGAAGATACCTAGTGGTTCAAATCAAACAGCAATTTTAAATGAAAGAACAAGAACAAAAACTCAAATCCCATCATAAGATAATGGACAGAAATAGTTACTGGCTTCCGGGTATAAAGACACTAATATTTGCAGCTGCAGAGTATTTCTGTAGCTCTTTTTGTGCTCTAAATGCCTCTCTCCCTTGAATGTAGCTGCTTCCAAAGGCGGTGCGGGAGATAACGTCGGCGGTAACCTTTTGGAATTCGGTGTTCATTTCTAGTTTCACGCTATTATCTTTAGCTTCAATGGCTTGATGGTTCCACTCGTCGAGAATCGACATGGTACATGTGGCCATCAACTTTACCATATCCTGTCAACTCCAAAATTCAAGGATTATGGAGAGTAAGAGACGAAATTACGTAATGGCTGATGATCAAGTGGGAAATTAAACACAAGAAGTTTATGACCTTGAGCTTGTCCATGGAAAACGCAGGATTGATAATTCTTCTGTGTGTAGCCCACTTTTGTCCATCAATTATAACTAATCCCTTTCCTGTCAGTCTTACCACCATAGGCCTCGATTTGATTTTGGTAATGCAACCAAACTTGTTCGATAATATTTGCTTGGCCAGCTCAGGATCTGTGATCGAAACCCTTGGCTTTGTCCCGTACCAAAATAGAATCGTCTCTCCTGAAATATAAAAAAAAAGGGTGCACCTAATTATTCTTGTCTACTGACAAACTGAAACTTTTGTCAACTTACCATACTCAGGACACCACTTGTGGTAGTGAGGCAGAACTCTTTTAGTGATATCGTTCGACTTTGAATCTAAAACGATTTCACTTGCAACCATCTTCAGGCTTTTCATTTCATCTAGAGATCCTGACAGGAGCGAGTGGGGTGGTCCATGAACTCCTTGTTTCCTGAAGTGTTTAGTCAATGCGTAAGGTCTCCACAGAACAAAGTTAACTATTTCCCAAACCCTTGTGAAGAGAAGAACCGCCAACCCTGCAACGATGATTCCAAGGTAATCCATTTGCAGGGACGATTTGAAGACTGAAGACTGATGAGAAGGGCAGCTTAATATAGCTACAATAAAAAAACACAGGCTTGTGGTGATGAGATGATGATCCCCAACTTGGTATCTGATGCCTGTTTATCTAATTATAGAAGTCATGGGATATTGAATATTGTTCAAATATAAGAATCATAAGTAGCCACCGACTGTTCAACAATGGCAACTTAATTGTTTACTAGTTCAGTTTCGTGGCTTGTAGCTCAATTGCTCTTGGTGCCACTTGATTTGATGACGTCAAAGGTGGCTAACGAAAAACTGGTTTGGTAAGAGTGCTCCGGTCGTGGCCAAAAGCCAGGGTGTACACATATTTAATTAAGTTAATCAGGACGTCATACCCAATTCTCAATGCCCTATAAATCATTTAGGACATGTCAACGCTCATATTCTAGGAATCTTTTTTATTACCTCTCGGTTTCATATTTGTTCATATTCGTACTTGATAATTACACAAATTGATTTACAAATTTTATTAAATTTAAATCCTTTTTTTTTAGGGAATTAAATTTAAATCCTATTAAATTAAATTTAACCGTAAGATCAAACTTTTTTTTAAAAAAAAAACTAAGGATAAGTGTTCCTACTACACATGTATGATAGAATTTTATCATAATTGTGGACTAGCATAATAAACATAATTGTGTACAAACCTCGATTAATTTGAAGTCAATAGTAATTCTCTCTTTAACGTGTCATTGGGCCTGTGTTCATGGGTCTGCTATGATGGGTAGGCTTGGCCCATGAATTGTAATGCACAGGAGGTCCTACTGCTAGCTAACCTTTAAATATAGTCGCCCCATTGAAAACTACATGTGCTTTTACTGATTAAGGTTCGGAATAACAGTAGTAAATCCTCTGCGTCCCTGTTGCCCCGTTTCACAGAACATGACAATGGACTCAATGTTTCCCCAATTTCCAGGTTTTTATCCCTCCAATTATTGAATATATTATGTTGCAATTCTAGGGTTAATTACTTGTGTTGATTAATTATGCAATTAATTTGTAATTTCGTGTTAAAATTTCCTTCAGAGAATTCATAATTATATCATAAATTATTGATTGTATATAATAATTTACAAATTATACAATTTGTAATAATTATTTAATAAATTAGTAATTCAAAATTAACATTGACATGCTTTAGTGTATATTTTTGACCTCTTAAAGATTTTAGATGAGTTGTACTTCTCTTTACCACGACAACTTCTTCAACATTTTAAATTGAGAAACTCTTACAAGAACTTGTTTTACTAGTTAAATCACTTCTTTGATAATAGCTTTACTTCTTTAATGAAAAATTGATATTATATATTAAAATTAATGTACATTCAATTTTTAATATTTTAATATTTGAACTCTCATTTTTGTATCGAATATAATTCAAAGTTAACATCGATTATTTAAAATGACTTGACATTATAAATTCACTAATTAATTATTTATTTAGAGACGTCAATATTTTTAAGGAAAAGAAAGGATATTAAAAATTATGAAATTAATACAATATTCAACTCCACTTGATATATGCATCCAAATCTGAATAGCATTCTACTCCATTTGACATATGCGTTCAAATTCACTCGCCGAACACACGTATGGAATGGAGAAAGCAATTAAATTTGAAATCCTTAGAACAATAAACGATCAGATTAATAGTTGTCTTTTCCTAAAACCACTAAGCCATTCAGAAGTTAATTTTGTTTTATTCGCCAGCTAAAAGCGCTCTTTTTAATCCAATGAACAGGTCATGTCAAACTTTGAAGAAATTGAATCACTTCCGGTGGTTGAAGATGGCTTCTCGTAGTTATGAGCTAGTGATGGCGAGAAGGAACAAAAGAAAATAACAACTACGTTTAGTTTGGAGAAGCTAGGTGAACGTCGGTGGCATGAGTCATTAGAACTGGCGATGATGACAATGACATCGTGACAAGTTTATTGATGGCATGAGAGTGGCAGCAGTTGCTTGTTTGTGGTGGCTGGTGATTCCATTTTTGGATGTTAATACAAATTAATGTAATATTGTTAAGTGGATATCGATCTCACGACAAATTTTAACGGTAAAAAATTTACAAGTTCAAAACTAAAATAAAGTAATGAAGGGAGGGGGGGGGTTTTGCAAGTCACGTAAAATTAAGAATGTAGAAATAACAAAAGTAATTGGATCTGAAAATTTAATAGAAAAATCTTAGTTTTGGATCATCGACGTTATCACCCTAAAATGAATCCTTGATATAAAATTCAGTTCAATAATAAACATTCATTGGGGGGTGTTTTTTCTTAAATGTAAATGAATAGAAACATGACATGTACTCTAATAAGCATCCTTATTAATCAACAACTTAGATATGATCGTAGGTTCAATTGAATAACAACTTTAAGAACTAAGAAACTAATGAACAAGATAAAACATGTACGGCATGTATTTAATCAAGAGGAGTATCTTCTTAGAATTCCCCACTCTAACGTAAAGAAGGTAATCCTAATTGTTACTTGTGATTAACAAAACTAAACGTTGGTTTGGCGGTGTGCCGCTCAGGGACCGCCAAGGTATTGTCCCTGGTAGCCCTGGCCGCGGATCGAACCCAGGACCCCAGGGTTTTATTGGCGTGGAAGCCACGCCTCATACCACTTAGGCTACATACACATCTCATATTTCACATTAAATCATAAACACCCAAATATAACACATTCCCACGCACTCAAAACGTAACATAATATAAACATTCATCTATAACTTGTGCTGCACCCAATTCCTAATTTCATATCAAGATTTGGGACTCTTAAAGACAAAATTTAAATTCAATGTCTTCATAAGAAATGTAGCCATATATCTCTAGTTTAATACAGACTAAGGATCACCTCAATTGAACAACTATAGAAGGATTTATGGCTAAAATACTGAAGCATATTCAAAGATTATGTTGCTGCAACATTTTCCCAACTTAACTATCAAATTTTGTTTCCAAATCTTATTCTAACACAACTCATACCAAGATCACTTTTTTTTCTACCTCATCACCCCTCATTCTCAACTCCATTTCAACTCATTTCTACACTCAACCATTAACGCAAACAGGTTATAGACGCATTTCTATACTCATTAACTTCCAATTCTCATTAAAACATCCATTTCACATCCAATTTATCTTTAAAACATGTGTAGCATAACTCATAGTTTCTTACTCATCATATACAACATCAATCATCCGTAAACAACTCCTAATCCATTATTTAACATTTACATGAAACAAACATCAATATATACATATATATATGTTCACTTCTTCACCAACATTCTAGCATATGCAAAACTCCTTATCCTAATCATTCAACCTCCATAACATTTCTATAAATCATTGCTCATCAATAAAGTAAGAAATTTTACACACCCTTCAGCATTCATGACACCCATATACCCAAAACACCATTTCATGAAATCAACCTCTAACTATCATCACAAATGCTTCATTTAACCAAAACCCATGATATTTGACAAGATAGTTTCTTGATTTAGCTTCCAAATCTTCATAATCACCATTAAACCCTAACTCTTTCATCTCCACCATCATCA
Organism: Erythroxylum fimbriatum; assembly: GCA_026770325.2. Lineage (NCBI taxonomy): Eukaryota > Viridiplantae > Streptophyta > Magnoliopsida > Malpighiales > Erythroxylaceae > Erythroxylum > Erythroxylum fimbriatum. Next base: position 1,034,888 of record JANZLH020000060.1, read on the forward strand.
ACTTTCATGGAGGAATTGGTTGGGTATTTTAGTGAGAATAAAGGAGAGAGCAAGGTGGAAGAGTAGCATGAAAGATGAGGGGGTTGGGCTTAATGTAAATGGAGATATGAAGAATCAAAACTTATGAAGAAGAGGGAGAGAGGCTACGAAAATGAGGAAGAGCCCAAAATAAAACTCCAATAGCTTGTTAAGAGAGAATTATCATGGGAGAGCAATAAAAGGGGGCTTTTAATTAAAAGAGTAGTGGGCTTAAGGCATTGTTTGCCAAGTGATAATAGTCACTTGCCACATGTCCCATTTCTAAAGCATTTCATTGGTTCTTTCATTTAACTAGTCCCATCAACTTCAATTTCTACTCCAATTGTTCCCCAATTTTCAGTGGCACTTTTCAATGAATCCTAAAGTCATTTATCAAAATTTCCATTGCCATTGGACAGTAATTTCTACTACCATTTAACAATTATTTTTCCACTTGGCAATTTTCCTAGTTCAAAAATGCTCAACAATTTCCAGAAATTTCTCCAAAAATTCAAGAAATTCTTAATCAACAAATATACTTTCCAAATCAATTTTCAACACATAAAACCACATTTCTCAATATACTCACATATATAAACTATTATACCTGAAAGTTGTCAATGAATGCATGTACAATGATTCTCGAGGCATCGATTCGTGAAATATTTAATTCCATTTCTATGTGAAACTGGGAATTTTTAGAGATGAAATTGACGTGAATTGGTTAGGTCAAAGTGAGGCGACCGGGTAATTATTTTTCTGGTCCATGTTTTATCTATATTTGGACCTATAGAGATCCGAATTGAGTAATTTCGGTGTCTTTAGATTTCTAATTTTTAGAGGGAATTTTTGTGATGAGAATTTTTGGAATAATGTCAGGAATGTCACGAACTTGCATTGTACACATTTTTTAATCACTACATGTGCATTATTAAATATTTCTGATTTGGACAATGTGTAATAATGTCGGGAATGCCGAGACTTTCAGGCATTAACTCGGAAGCTATTGGTGAGTGACCTAGATGGTTCCTCAATTATTAGTTTGCTTATAATTCTGTGGTGGATAATGGTGGGATTGTGTTCTGATTATGGGTTCCGGACAGAAGGTCCGATGTATTGGAGAGCTATGACATAGAAGTGCTACTTGTATGTGAATTTAAGTCCTAGCCCTTTTTTCTTTTATAAATTTTGTAAGCGAAAGTAATAAACTGCTCTCAAAAGATGAGTCCGAACCTGAAACTGAAGCTAAAGATGAATAGCCTGAACTATTGCAAAATTGATCCTAAATTTTGTCAACTCTAAGTTGACAATCATTAAACAATTCATATCATAATTGTTTAATGACATCTACATGCTCTTGGGTTTGATCACCATACAACACATTATATATAAAATTAGCCCCCTCTCTTTTGTATCTTAAGTCTAGCACAGATAAGACTATAACAGTCTATTCAACCATATGCCGATAAGAATTCAATTTCTCCATCATTTGGTATGTCATAACTTGAATAACCTCACTAGAATGAAACATCCAATCAGATAAAACTTTCTTTATCTCATAAATAGTGTTAATTAACAGTGCAAAGTTGGATATTTGGTTCATGAAAACAATTTAGCCGCAGTGTAAAATAATTCCAACTTCGCGCAAAGTTCTCTAGCTAACTCATAATTAGAATTTAATCTCTTCAGACAATTTGTAGTCGTATGTCTCTAGTTTAATCATAATTAATAATCATCTAACTCTTGGGTCCACAGATCAAGATATAGTCCAATTACCGAAGTATGTTCAGTAAAAATCATCCCAGTTATCATACTTCAACACAATCACATTTCCATCTTAAATTCATTAAACAATTCATTTCAAAAAGACCTAATTTTTTATGAAGATGAAGATCAATGTCTTATCAGTCCATTGGTTGAAGAATCAAGACATTTGGACATCGGATGAAGAAGTTATAACGAAAATATCAAAGGATGTTCGGGGTAGACTCTTCAGGAAAATCAATGGAAAGTTGTGATCATGTAGAAGCAGCAAAGTCGCAATCGTGCTTCTTCTTCGTTCACCGAACAACTCTTTCATCTATTTTCCATTTTTCCAGATCTCTCATTCTTATACTTTACAACTAAAACATCTATACATGAATCATCTTTTCTGCATTTCTATATCCAACCAATACAATCTCTAAACAAGTCAGATTCAAACTTATTCTCTAAACTAAAAAAATCCGAGACTTCATTTTTACTTCCTCTCTCTACTATAATTTTCCAATTCTTATACTTTCATCTTATGCATATCTTTTCATTTTCTACACTTCC
>JANZLH020000060.1:1067267-1087721 GCA_026770325.2 Erythroxylum fimbriatum
ACGTTTGCATGGGAGATTATCTCCTGCGATCGGGCCTTCGATATCTGGGCCTGGGATTGGGCTTTGTATGGCCGATCTAGCCGACCCAACCATTACTAATGGCTGAAAAGTTAAACATCTGATCATTACTTTATAATTGAAGGTAAACAGTACGGTGGATATATTACCAATTATTAGTGGGTGAAAAACATCCCAATCAATATCAGTTAAACATGTGATCATTACTTTCTTCAATTTTTATTGAAAATCATGTGTTTGTTGATTGCATTATTTGCTCTTTGGAAAGGTACTAAGTATTTGCTGATTTGTGTCCTAGAGTCAATTAGTTAATTACTATAATTTAGTGACAATGATTTGGAAGCATTATTTATCTTATACATATCTAAATGTATATAGTAAAGTATATCGGATAAATATACATTGCAAATAAAATTATGGTGAGATCTTAATTATAAGATTCATATTTCATTCATGTATTATCTCTATCATAATCATTATTCTGTTGAGACTGGACACTAATAGAGATCAAAAGACTAGCACAAGTTATATTTTTTCTTTCATGAAAGAAGTAGCCAATCTCATAAACTAAAGTATAAAAATACGTAAACAAACGTGTATGTACTTGTTAGAGAACAAGTTCACTGAACTGACCTTATATGAGATATCCATTTAAAACATTACTTGTATGTCTATAATAATTCTCATTGTAATGATTGTTTAAGTGATCATTTGACTTGGGATCTCCAAAGTTATCTCATATAGAGATTGTTATGTTTCGATACTACTTATGACATATTCTAGTCAAGGATAGCTCAGTCGATAGTCACTATATGTAGCATGATCTATATGAAAATAATTGAGTGATCAATATAGGATTCATCACCCTAAAGTAATTAGGGAGAATGTTTTATTGTTCTCGATTAGAATTGATTCGAAAAATTCTTAGCCATGGTAGAATGACACTTTGTGACTATTTTACAAATTTCATTAATAGAATCAATTACTAATGGTGGAGAATTAGCATGATTGGACTCAAATAGATTAGACATTAATTTCATGTTATATGTCTAATTGAAACATAGTATGATGAAAAGATTGAATTATATAAAAAATCATCCACAAAAACTACTATGAGACTTGTCTAAATATTTGGGTGGTCATGATATGTTGCTAGACGCCAATCTTAATATATGGATATAAACTATTTAATTAGAAAATTAAAGACAAATTAAAGGAGTTTAATTTATATAATCCTAAATATGATTTAGCATTATAATTTTGCCAACTTATTTGGGAACCTAATGAATCAAATACAATGAACAATTGAAAAGAGAAATGATATTTTAATCACGTTAGACTTGGTTGTAAAGTTTGAGAAGCTTTATGATTGAATATGATATATTTAATCAATAAGGATTAATATGAGATATTAGATCTTATTTGGACATAACTGATAGTTAATTAGAATAGTTTTTAATTTTAACTAACTTTTAATTTAAATTAGTATTTAATTTCAATTAAATTACTATAATATCCAAAACCTATTATAAATAAGCTTTACCTCTAAAGGAGCCAACACTCCTTGTTTAACCCTCTCTAGAACAATTGTAGAGTTCTCTCAACACGTTCTGTGAATATTATTAAAGATCGAACACTTGTGCGACTATGATAGTTGAGATGAGCTAATTTCAAAAATAATTTGAGAAATATGATAAGAAATGATCAAGTTTCATAATAAGGTATGAATTAAGATTCACATTTTATTATGATTTATTTGTTAATCATTTTATAAAATTTAAAGCAATATTGGCTTACAAAAAATCAATATAAAAAAATTGTAATTATTTCAATGCTCATAAGTTTGAATCCTACCACAATTTCCTAGCAGCATTAAATGTAAAAGAAGATGTAAAAAATTAGATTGAGAAAGTAAAGAGTTGCTCATTTTTCATGGTAGAAAGAGAGGGCTTATAGCATTAAAGGTCAAATTTTGGAGCTTCTATTTTTGGTGTGGTTAATTACCATAGAGAATAGTATTGGTATGGTTAATTGCCATTAACTAGTTGTTGTGCCTTGCGATTTGAATTTCAGCACAAGTTTTTTTTTTTTAAAATGCATTTAAGGAGTGTCTCACCTCTATGAGTAGTTAGGAGTGTCCTTTTGCTAGTTTGCCATTTGTTACTTGTTGGGGTGAGAAAAATAGAGTATGTGTTCAAGTGTGTATTGTCACAATCATTGGATGCACGTGGAAGCCTATAAAGTAAATTCCTCTCCACTTTTGTACACAAGAAGTCTTTTTTCCTTTTTAATTTATTTAAATCAGAAAATTGGAATTAACATAAGTTTACAATCTTCCTTTGTGAAAAATTTTATGCATTTACTCATATATGTGCATATCTACACATATATGTGCCTATTCCAATATTCATTGTTCTAAGAACAAATTAGAGTTGAATTTTATCCCTAGATATATTTATATTCGCACTAGTGGTGTTTGGCTCATATAACAGAAAGGTAAACTAAAGTTTAGGTAATAATAATATTATTATTATTATTACTATTATTTTTTGCTTATTCCCAATTTTTATAGTTACCTCTTTAACGTTTATTGATATCATTTTATGGTGGTGTTTCTGCTTATTGCTATTATTGCTATGATAAATTTGGCTAGCATGGTTGAATCTTATTATTTGATATATTTATATAAATATTTTTTGATTGCTTTTGCTATTCCTTTTGATTGTTGTTATTTATTTCCTATATTTGGCTTAGTTAGGGATTTGTTGTGCTTGTCCTATAGGTTGCGTATTAGGGTAATAGTGGTTCTTTAACTTCTGATGATAGAGTAAGGGTTAATTCTGCATTTATTTTTAGATCTAAGAGAAAGGTAGACGTTGATATATTGCAAATAATTTCCTAGAACATTGGGACTCTTATAAGGAAATCATTAGAATTATTAGCTATTTTAGGCAAATATAAGATTTACATAGTGTGCATCCAAGAGACAAAGTGTATTGGGGCTATAGTGAATGAAATTCATGGGTTCAAACTCTAACATTCAGGGTATTCATGACAATAAAAAGGAGTAGGTATCTTGGTTATCAAGGAACTCATACATCTTGTTGTAGGAGTAAAGAAGGTTAATGACATGATTTTATTCTTAAATATTATGGTGAAAAATGATGTTTACAATGTAGTGTGTGCTTATACACCCTAAGTAGGGTTGGGAGAACAACTTAAGCTTTAATTATGGGAGGATTTAGATGAAGTGATTTAGGATATTTTTTCTAACAAGAAAGTTATTCTAGGGGGAGACTTTAATGATTATATAGGAACAACCTTGGATGGGTATTTATGAGCTCATGGGGGTTTTGGGTAAGGAAATAAGAATGATAGTGGACTGCTTTATTGGACTTTATGGTAGCATTTAATTTGCTGATAGTCAATTCATTTTTTTCAAAACAAGAGGAGCACCATGTGACTTTTGGGAGCAAAACTGCGAAGACTCAGATTGACTACTTCATCATAAGGTGGAGCAACTGACCTAGTTTTAAAGATAATATGTTCTTTTCAACTAAACACAAATTGTTAGTTGTGGATCTTATAATTAAGGGTTGGAAAAAGAAGAAAAATTCTCAAAAGTGTACTAGAGTTAGATGGTGGAACCTAGTTATGGATATTGTGGAACAACTTAAGGATAGAATAATGTGTGGAGAGGAATGGAAATTGGAAGAGGATGTTAACCTAGTTATGGATCTTATAATTAAGGGTTAGAGAAAGAAGAGAAGTTCTCAGAGGTATACTAGAGTTAAATGGTGGAACTTAAAAGGGGATATTGTGGAGCAACTTAGGGATAAAGTGAAGTTTGGAGAGAAATGGAAATTGGAAGAGGATGATAACCAGATATAGGAGAAAGTAACAACTCTGTTAAGGAATGCAAATCTTGGGAGTTTCTAAAGGGCTTAGGTATAGAAAGAGGGAGTCTTGGTGGTGGACTAAAGATGTACAAGAAATGGTGAAGACCAAAATGGTTACCTACAAAGCTCTATTATATAGTAGCATAAATGTAGACAGGCTAGTTAAAAGAGAAAGTTATAAACTAATAAAGAAAGAAGTGAAGAAGATAGTCTCAGTAGCCACAAGGAGAGCTGAAAAGAAATTATACCAATGATTGGAAACTAAAGATTAAAAAAAGGATATATTTAAGTTGTTAAGAGCCATGAAAAGAAAAGTGAGAGACTTGAATCAAGTTTGGTATATAAAGGATGAAGCAGGATAGGTGCTTGTAGAGGAAAATGAAATTAAGAGTAGATGGAAGAGTTACCGTTATAGTCTTTCTAATGATTGCATAGATAATAACATTTCCTTGGACGATCTTAGCATGTCTAAAAAATATCTTAACTTCACTTACTGCCAGCAAATCACAAAAGAAGATATTAAAGATTCTTTGAGGGAGATGAAGAGTGGAAAGACAGTAGGACCTGATAAGCTACCCATAAAGGTATGGAATAGCCTCAGAGAAGAGGGTCTTACCTGGTTACTCAAGCTTTTTAATGGCATACTCGAGTATGCCAAAATGTCATATGCGTGGAGACTTAGCATATTAATTCCTCCATATAAGAAACAGTAAAAGATGATGATGTAAATTGTTGAAATGATGGAAATGAAAACTTAGGCTTGTTAAAAATAATGTGACCACAATATAAGTATAAGAATTTGAAAGCAAACATAACCCTTATAAAAAGAGCAATAACCAAGAAATATATTAGTCTTGGACCTAAAAATCCATTTTATTGGTGTTATATGGACGAATATAAGGAAAGCAAATATAACGTAACAAATGCTAGTCAAGCATATAGTGATTAAACACTTCAAAAGCATATTCAGAACAAAGAATTGGTGCAAGTGTTCGATGATAAATGTAAAACTTAGTATGTTTTCTAGGTGTTGTAGTGTATTTTTAGTGTTTTCTTATATGATAATCATATTTTTAGGACCTAGATTTATGTCACAAAATCGTGAAAGATCGAATTTTGGAAAGCCCGAGGATCTATTATTATTTAGAATTGGTTAGAGTTTTGTGTGTTTTATTTTATTAATTGTTGTCTAAGGAAAGTTTTTGATCTTAATTATATATTTCAAGGATTATTTGATGTGTTTGATGATGAGTGGAGGTGGGAAAAAGTGAAGAAAAAGTTGGAGAAATATTTGCTAGCAGGAATGTGCATAAGCAACAGGTTAGAGAGCCTCAGCTGGAGAAAGGCCATGCACGATCATGCAAAGAGCAAATTTTAGCTTTTTCAAGTTGCGAGTTTTTTGTGTTTTTAACGATTCGAGGCTATTTTTGGAATCAAAATAAGTGGGGAAACCTTAAAAATAACCCTAAAAGGATCAAAAGGTATTTAAGGTAAAGAACACAAAAGAGGTGGTTGCATAAAACATAATTAAAAAGGAGATCAAAAGAGAAGAATTCTCTGAAACAAGGCTACATGTTTTTTAGCTCAACGTAAAGAAGAGAAGAGTTCCAAATTATATTCTCTACTTTTTTTCTTATTTCTTGTTATTGTTAGATGTTAATGATGATTAAACTTGGATATTTAGTTACATCTATAAATTGCTAAATTTCTTTTTAGGAATTATTCTTTAATTATTTGTTAAGCTTGCATTATTGATTTATAATTATTTTAAATTGAGAGATTGGATTGATTCACTTCTGTTGTGTTGCACAACGAGAGCTATTACCTTAATAGACTTGTAAACATCAAATTAACAGGCAATTAAAGAGAGATCTTAATTGTTTATTAATTATCCATATGATTGCTTCAAATTTAATTTCATAATTAGAAAGAGTTTAGACAGATTGAGATGTCACAATTCAATCTCTACCTATTTTAATTAGAATTACTTGATTAGATCTCAAGAAAGGGTAATCATAACCAGAGGATATCTAAGATCAAGTATAAATAAAGAAGGTAAAGTGAAACAAATAATGATAGAAATAATTCCTAGCGTCATTAGTAATCAATCAAATCAAGTTTATTACTACTTAGTTTATTGCCTAGTTATCATTTCTTTATTTTTAGTTTAATTCTAATTATTCATATTATTGTTTACCTTAAACAAAGTTTACAAGAATTGTCGGGTGACTATACAATTCTCGTGGTATAATACTTTTTATACTATATGTTACGATATGCATATTTGCAATTACGAAAGTTTTTCTATTTAAAACTCTAAACATTCTACTACTTAGATAAATTGTTATTCCAAAAGCTTATTCCTAAAACTTAAGTGATAAACTAGCATGGATTAGAAAAGAGACGTTTTTCAACAAAGACTTGATGATAACATTCCACGGCCCCATTCTATTCATGAGTGTAAGGATATGGATGTCGATGAATTACACCTAAAGAGAAATATTTTTATTATTTTTGGTAAATTAGCATAGCCAACATGAAGAATGGGAAGGGGATTACCATTGCAAACTTGGACTTGATTACTATCATTATACTCACTATGAACAACTTGAAACCTGACCTAAATATGCAATCGAACCTTTTGCACGAGCACGACATTTCAAGTTAGCAGTCCTGAAGCTCATATAATTTTGAGTTGATAAAGATACTTGATTAGTTGAGGACACGCCATGCACTTCATTAGAGTCTTCATTTGGGCGAAGAAAACTGCATTTCCATTGGATCCTCTATACAGAACTTTGGTGATGTGAATTCTGGGTTTCCCATAACATTCCCAGGACAAGAAATTACTTCTTTTGTTTTAGTAATGGGGAAAGAGCCCATTTGGAATAGGCTCACGGTCTTTTCTAAAACGCCCAGTTGCTCCTTAGTAAGAACCTCTGGGCCTTTTCCATCTCTGGCTTCTCCGGCTTTACAAAACCAGAAGAAGGCATGTTTGTCTTCAAGCCACGATCTCTTTCCATAATTTGCTTATTTATCCCCAACATTTATGCCTGATTTTTGTCTACTAGTTTCTCTATAGTCGTTTCAATCGGGATTGTATCTTGATCATCTCCAAGATTCCTGCTTCTTTCTATTATTGTCGCCACTGTTACTGTCAGATTGGCCAGCTTCGAAAATGCATCGTTTAACTCCCCAGCTACTTCCCTTTTCTTCTTCAACAACACCTGGTTTTTTCCTTTTCCATGGAGAAGCTCGCATCCAATCAGCAAAAGGAAGTTGAGCATCTCTGGTATCTTGATAAAGAGGAAGAACATCTATATCTCCATAGTCTCCAATTAAATGTCCCAATAAACACAATGATAGCAAAAGGTGGGCAGGAGTTCATATTAAAATTATACCCAAGCCTTCCTATCTGGTGTCGAAGAGATCATTGATTATATTTTTAATACTTCTCCAGCTTTTGCTTGCAATTGAGGGGTAGAAAGCAGCTCTATGTGAGACGACTGTTCATCCCCGGATATTGATTTGAGAACTAGAACATCCTTGTCAAAACGCCATGGGATCATATTTAGGATCTTCTCTTTGTCTTTCTAGTGGAAAAAATGGAAACGAAAAAAGATCCTTCCTTGATTTCTTAATGGAAGCAGGACGCACCAATGCAGCGGAATATAATCTCGCCAAACTTTTGTAAACTTATGAAGGAATCACCAGATGAAAAAAATCACATAAACTTCAAAATAAAATTAAACTATTAAAGAAAGGCACACAAAAATTTTAGGTAGAAAACTTCTCCCATATGAAAAGTAAAAAAACTACGAGATCATGGTCTAAAATATCTCCGCTATTTAAAATAATGGGAACAACAAAATTAACACACCAAAATACTCAAGAAATTAAACTCTTTGAAATATAAAGAGAGCAAAAAATACCTCACAAATAGAGAAACACTAGTGTCAAATTATCAAGAACAAAACTGTGATCCACAATAACCTTAAGCCCTAAGTCTTGGAATATTCCTAATAAAATTTTAACTAAATTGGATCACAAATAACCTTCGATTGAAAGCTTAATCAAAGATATATCACTCTCTATTTTACGAAGCTTGTATTACTCCGAATACTTAGCTTGGGATGCTTTAGTCTTCCCTCTTGGTGTCTATTTATAGGAAGAAATATACTTAAGTCTTCCTTCCACTTTCGAAGTGGGATTTCTTAAATGGAGGGACTTCCAACTAATATCCTCTCCCGACATTTAGGATCATCATCATAGAGGGGAGAATCCTCCTTTTCCTTATCAATTGGAAGGACTTGTTATCCCTACGATCAACCTGCAGATTTCAAGCTTATCTTTTGGTAATGCCTTTGTCAACATATCATCACCATTTTCATCCCATGTGTATCTTCTCAAGTCCTAACAGCTTGGAATTCAAAACATCTCTAATCCAATGGTATATTATCTCGATGTGTTTTGATTTCGAATGGAGAGCTACTGATTGTCACAATATATGACATATCTATCTTGCTTGAAGCCAAGTTCCTGGATGTATCTCTTCATCCATAGTAACTCCTTACATGGTTTTGTTGTCGTAATATACTGTACCTCGATAGTATGTAATGTAGTACATTTCTGCAATCTTGATTGTCATAATACATTTCTGCAATCTTGACTACCATAATATTACTCCCCCTATAAAAGTGTTCAAGTATCTTCAAGTAGACTTTTTGGTATCAATATCTCCGCCCAAATCTGAATCTGTGTAGCCTACTAATATAAGCTTTTTATTTCCAAAACTGAGACTCAAGTCGGAAGTACCTCGGAGATATCTCATGATCTACTTCACAGCATTCTAATGCTCTCTTCCCGAATTTGAGAGAAATCTGCTGACCGTACTAACTGTATGAGTTATATCTGACCTTGTGCATACCATGACATACATTAAACTTCCTACTGATGAGGAGTAAGGAATATTCTACATATCTCTCATCTCTGCTTCTGTAGAAGGACTATATTTACTGCTTAACTTAAAGTGAGCTGCAAGAGGAGAACTAACCAGTTTAGCTTTTTTCATGCTGAATCTTTGAAGCACCTTCTAAATGTACTTCTTCTGAGACAGATAAAACCTCTTTGTATTTTTGTCTCAAGTAAATCTAGATCTGCTTTGCTTACCCTAAGTCTTTCATAACAAAAGACTTGCTCAACTGCTTCTTCAGCTCGTCAATTCTATGAAATTGCTTATTATGGAATTTAAAGTTGGATTTTGAAGTTAGTTAAATGACTGTTGGAGTTGTTATGGTACTTATGGCATTTAATAGTTGGTTAAGTTTTGAAATTGCCATTTTGGACTTGTTATGGATATCTTGTTTATTTTATTTACCAACAATTGAATGCAAGATGAACTATATTGTTATTTACAACTATACTAATAGCCAATAATAATTTCTTTTAATACTAAAAAGATAAAGAACAACTGTATTATATTAAATACAAAATTCCCTTATTTTGCAGGCTCTATTTTGTGTTGAAGAGCGTCGATAATCGTCTAACCTCGCCCTTCTTCTTCATTGTTTACGGTTGTCCATCCATCCAGGTAAGTCGTCCAATTAATGTCTCTAATATGTTTAAATTTACTACTTGGAGTATTTATAAGAATAATTTTTTGTGATTGCAAATGAGGTCTTGTTTTTGTCTTGTTGTTTGCAATATTCTTAGTATGATTGATGTGTTTTTATATTTTGATTTAATAGTCTAAGTATTTTAGTTCGGGTATTGTTTGAAACATTGAGGTATAATAAACCCTTAGAATGGTATATAACCTTGGTTTCTCGATTCATGTGGTCTAATAATATCACGTACCGTAGTGTTTGTTTGCATGATAACTTACAACATAGACTTGTACTAATTAATTAACAAAACTTGATAAGATTTGTCATTATGTTATATAGAATGAGAATTGCATTTAATAATTTAGTTTTTTACTTTCAATTGTATAGCTATATGGATAAAAGTTAGATGTCTCATTGGAAATGGTCCACTGAATACATAGGAGTTAAGACTTTCATGTAATTTGTAAAAGATCACATGGGTGATGAATGTCGTATTCATTTTCTATGCATAAATTGCTTAAATGTTGATAATCAAAGTCAAGATATGGTGTATAATCACTAGTTAATTTGAGGCATAGATAAATTCTATACTACATGGATTTATCATGGAGAACGTAAGGAAGCAAGTTATAGTAGAAGTGTTGGTACAAGTGTTGATGATAGTAACAATAACAATCGAGATGATGGGGATGATGATGATCAAATAAGCGAGATGTTAGAGGATTATGGGAATTATATGGAGACTATGAATGAACCTAGTTTGCCTAAAATCATTGGTAATATTACTGAAGATAATTTTGACAAGTTATTGAAAGTTGCACAAGAAGAATTATATCCACAGTGCTCAAATTTCTGACAGCTTTCTTTTGTTGTGAAGTTGTTGCATTTGAAGGTGTAAAATAAATGGAGTAACAAGTCTTTTGACATGTTAATTGAATTTATCAATGATGCATTATCTGTTGTACACAAATTACCTAAATCTTATCATGATACAAAGAAATTATTAAAGGATCTTGGATTAGGATATATATCAATACATGCTTGTAAATATGATTGTGTCATATTTTGGAAGGACAATAAAGATCTTGAAGAGTGTCCCAGTTTTGGAACATCAAGGTGCCGATTAAATGATGGGAGAAGGAAAAAGTTACCAGAAAAAATCTTGAGATACTTTCTGATTAAACCACGACTACAGAGGTTTTTTATGTCAACAAAAACAGTAGTAGATATAAGGTGGTATAAAGAGAAACGCATAGATGATAACATTATGTGTCATCCAGCATATTCAATGACATAGAAAGACTTTGATAAAAACTTTCCATAGTTTGCACAAGATTGTCATAATGTTCGACTCGGTTTAGCCTTAAATGGATTTAATCCTTTTGGTAATATGAGTACTTCATACAACATGTGGCCGGTAATTCTAGTGCCATACAGTTTACAGCCTTGGAAGTGTATAAAGGAGCCTTTCATGCTATTGTCTTTGCTTATTCCAGGACCTACTACTCCTGGTAAGGATATCGATGTATATAAACAACCAATAATTGATGACATAAACAATCTATGGGAGGCTGGATTAAAAACATTTGATGTTGTTCAAGGTGAAATATTTATAATGCATACAGTTGTTTTGTGGACTATAAATGATTTTTCAGCTTATAGGAATTTGCCTGGATGGAGCATTAAAAGGTATATGGCCTGTCCTGCGTGTAGTCATCAAACTTATTCGATGAGTCTACAAAGTAAAATATGTTATATAAGACATCGTAGTTTCTTGGAACATGGCATATATGGCAGAGAAGCAAATTGTTTAATGGCAAAGTAGAATTGGGTAATGCTCCTTTGCAGTTGTCTGGTGATAATGTGGTTTACTAGCTATTACAATTTAGTGACATTACACCTGGCAAGCACTCAAGTAATAGAAAGCGAAAGTGAAATGTTATTGAGCTCAATTGGAATTTAAAAAAAGCATATTTTTTTTATTTTCCATATTGGAAGGAATTACTATTGAGGCATAATTTTGATGTGATGCATGTTGAAAAAATATTTGTGAGAATATTTTAGGAACTATAATGGGAATTGATGGCAAATCAAAAGACACAATTAAGGCTAGACTAGACTTGCAAGACATGAATATAAGAAAAGATCTACACTTGAAAAGAAGAGATGATGGGTCATACATTATTCCACCGGCTTGTTACAACAAGTCAAAAAAAGAGAAGCATGCTTTTTGTCAATTTCTTAAATCAATCAAGTTTCCTGATGGGTATGCATCTAATATAACCCGTTGTGTGAATGTTAAAGAGGGGAAAGTGAAGGGGTTGAAAAGTCATGATTGTCATGTACTTCTGTAATAATTACTTCCTATTGACATACGTGGTGTTTGCCAAGGGAAGTGTCTGATACTTTAGGTCAACTGAGTGAGTTTTTTAAGCAATTATGTTGCAAGATACTTAAAGTTGAAGAGCTTGATAAAATGGAAAAAGACATAGCTTTGATTCTATGTAAGTTTGAACTAGCATTCCCCCTAGCATTTTTTGGTATTATGGTGCATTTGGCATTTCACTTACCATACGAAGCAAAACTTTGTTGACCAGTTCAATTTCGATGGATGTTCCCCATTGAAAGGTAATTTATATCAACTTCTACCTTTTTTCTTAACTTATTAGTTGGTAACAATTGTATATGATTTTTTTTAAGGTTATTATGTTCTCTCAAGCGATATGTACGTAATAGAGCTTGACCTGAAGGTTTTGTTGCAGAGGTTTATATAGCGAATGAATGCTTGACATTTTGTTCGATGAACTTAAATGACTTCAAGACAAGATTTAATAGACTAGAACATAACTTTGATTTTGATCAAGATGGTGGCTTGTCAATTTTCTCCCAAAAAGTTAGGCCATTTAGTGTCGGAAAATATGTGGAGTTAACTAAGGATGAATACAAAACTACCCAATGGTATCTTTTAAACAATTACGAGGAATTCGATATATATATGGAGTATGTATATTACTTTTGATTCAAATTTTTATATTTAAATTTTGTTATTCAATCTGAATTCCTGATATCTGCTAACTTTTTTAAATAGAAAGCGCAAAGATTTGATTCGCACCAAAGGGATTGTTAATGTTGAAGAAAGACATAAGCTTAAGTTCCTATCATGGTTTAGGAATCGAGTAAGTTATTTGTTGATAGAATATTATGAACTTATGATAATTTGTATCTCAGATTAACTTCTAATTTCTTTTTGGTCCTACAGATGATACAGTTACATAACCGTAGCATGTAAGAGCTGACAACAACATTATATTCTTTAACACATGGGCCTCATATATGTGGGAAAAATACACATATTGCATTGTTAATAGGGTTAGATTTCACATACAAGATCGATATAATCGACTTAGAAGCCAAAATTGTGGGGTTGTTGTCGAGGGATGTTATGATGATAATTTTATTGACTTCTACAGTATTATCTCTGAAATAATAGAGTTATATTAAATCAAGGATAAAAAGGTTGCTCTATTTAGTTACAAATTGTTTAATCTTGTTGACATGAAGGTGAATGGGAACATTACTAGCATCAATGTTAGTAAGACATGGTATGATAATGACTCTTTTGTCCTTGCAAGTCAAGTGAAGCAAGTTTTCTACCTCAATGATACTGTATTGAGCAGCAATTAGAAGGTTGTTCAAAAGTTTCAATACCGAAGTCTCTTCGATTTTTGTGAAAGGGTAATGGTATAATGAGTAAGGATGATGATAAAGTATATCAAAAGATTGAATTGGACTTGAATAATGAAGCCATTCGAATAGAAGATACAAATATATTTTTATTCCATAGGAGAGATGTTAATCTCATTATAGTACAAGTAGATGAAGTACAAGCTAAATTTATCACCGAAAGAGATGAAGAATATATTAAGGATTAATTATATGATAATGATGATACTTTGGTCGAATATAATAGTGATGAAGAGTTGAATCAAAATATAATTAATGATGATGATTTTGAAGATGTCGATGATGATGATTGAAGGGGAAAAAATTTGTTAATATAAGATTGTTGTTTATATTATTTGAAAACTGGCCAGCCAACATTTAAATTAACTTATGATTATAGTTAATTAACTAACTTGGGATTGGAGAAAAGAATCAAAATAATCCCATCAAGGGATCTACAACTTTGATCTTTTAAGTTCTAATAAAAATCATACTCATCATGTTCGTCAATGTAATCTTTCATACTACGATGATTTTGTCCCATTCATGAGATAATGTAATCACCATTTGAGGATGAGAAGCGATTAAAGAGTTTTATAATACAAACATTCTTGACATGTTTATTATGAATTGAAATTTGCTCAACTCCTCCAACTAAACTACGTCAAATAATCCTCCATCTACTTCTTGTTCCTATATTTTGAATAACAAGTGATAAAATTAAATTGTTTTCTCACTTCCTAGGTATATAAATAACGGGCTTTCTAAATTTGAAAAGTTCTTTATGTTGTTATTCTAATTAGGTATATTCTATATTAAAATTTCATTCAGAAATCATTTAATAATATCATTATAGATATTCAATATAACGACACCTGATAAAAATAAGGGAAAGAAGGTGGCAACTAGCAAAGATGTTCCTCCCCTATAACAACCAGATCAACCACAACAACTGGCTTCATCCACCAATGAAGCCAGTCAGCAACAACGTCTATCTACCTCAATTACTGGTGAGGGATCTTTAAGTTTGTTACTATTTACCAACTATGATTTCACTTATCTTCAAATATATATTTACGTGTTTAATGCATTTTTTCTTGCCATTATTCTATTGTTGTCAAGTTCTAATATCATTATCAGGAAAAGAAGTAGAGGTATCACTAAAGGTTCTAAGTTGCAACACATGAATGTTGCAATGAACAATAAGTTGTTTGTACATATTGACCTCTCACAAGGTAGTCCTGTTGAAAACATCCAGTCAGCTAAATTGTCCAGTAAGTTAGGGGTTATAGTTAAGACTAATTTGCCTTACCTTAAGCATGTCAAGCAATTGAAGGAAGACAACTTGCTTCAAAATGCTCTTGACAAAGTTTGGGTAATTTTTCAATTTATTCAATTTTATGCATTTGTTAACTAATACTTAAACACTAATTTAAGTTTTACTTATTGTTCACACATGAAACTCAATGTCATCGATATTAATAACCCTGAAGTTTTAAATTGTGTCAATTTACTGTTGAAACGAAGGGCGAAGGATCATCGTTATCGACTACATAAATACTATAAATCGTTTCCTTCGGATGAGGAGGCAAGGAGAAATGTTCCTGAACAGGTGACTCCAAAAAATTGGAGTCAAATGTGTGATTATTGGGCCTCTACCAACGTTAAGGTTTGTCTTCTTTCTCTTCACATTTGTTTTAATTAATCTCGTGCCACATTTAGTGACTATTTCTTTTTTGTATTTAGGAAAAGTGTGAGAAAGCCAAGGCTAATAGAGAAAAAATGATTAACTCCTCCCAACCAAGGCTCCAAATCATTTGTTGTCATCTGAAAAGAATTTGTAAATTCTTTGGTTAGAAATTATAATTATATCAGTTAATACAGTATTATTTAATGTGTTCCAATTTTTGTTTTTATAAAACGGAGTGAAAAGGAATTACATGGACAAGAGTATGATAGGATCACACTCTACAAACTGACACACTACAAGAAAGGTGAAGGTTGGACGTCTGAAGAAGCATAGAATAATTATGTAAGTCTAAAAATTTGTTTAATTTTTTTGTTTATTAATTTTTGAATTAAATATTGATTTTGTTTTTTAACTTTTAGAATAAGATACAGGAGTTGTTGTAGAGCTACTTGTTTGACGGAAATAAGTCAAATGTAGATGACATTTACAACAATGTCTTTAGAACAAGATCAGGCTACATCAAAGGTCTTGGGCATGGTCCTAAGCCAATTAGGGCATCTCATCTCGACCAATATGTGTAACGACGCTTTAAGAGGAGAACTGGTTGCTTAAGTTTTCGTGACAACATAATGAACAAAAGTTAGATTGTACTGAACGAAAGTTGGCTAAGCTTGAAAAGATAGCCAAACAAATACTATGCTCAAATTATGCAAGTAGTAGTGACGATGGAAACGACTCTTAATTTATACATAAGCTTTTTTGTGATTAATATTTAATGACATTTATTTTTATATAAAATGTTGTTTATTTTATTTTTTGTTTAATTAATTATAAATCAAAATATCTCAATATCAAAAACAATATGATGGATTAAAAATCTTAAAAATAATCATAATTGAATATCCAATTTTTTATACAAATGTTTGCTAAAAAATCAAAACTTGTCACCAAAACTTTTTAGCAATGTTATTCAAAATGTTAACAATTAAGTTTTTTTTATAAAAGTTTAAAAAACGTAGCTAAAAATATTTTCCAACGATTCCAAAATTGTCACCAAAAGTTTTTAGATATTTTATCTAAATTGTCGCAAATAACATTTAGCTATGATTTGATAATCTTTGCAAATAACCTATAAAAATAGCTGCAAATTATCTTTACTACATTCTGAAAACCGTTAGTAAAAATATTTTGCTACGTAAAAAATATCGTTGTAAAATGTTATTAGCTACAGTTAAGTAATGTAGCTAATAACTTAACTTTTAGCCACGAATAATAAACGTCGCGAATAGTCTTTCGTAACAATTGGTTTTAACCTTGCCTATGTCTTTTGGCGACTTATCATAGAGCAAAAAATAATTTGTAATGATATTCCGAAAATTTCGTTGACAACATTTTGCTACCTAAATTTTGCGACGAAATATTCGAAGATTTTTTTTGTTGTTAAAAAATTTTTGTGACAATTTTGTAATTTTATAGACCAAAATATTCATCGACAAAAGTCCTTTCTATTGTAGTGCCTACGAGAGAGAGAGAACTCCCATGTAGGCATGTTGCTATATAGTTACTACTGTTTTAGTTATATGAGTACTTTCAAAATATGTAATATTTGAATTACCAAATATCCAAAGCAGAGGATGAATTGAAGGATAACTTCAACTACAAAATGAAGGGATACCATGCTGGATGTGAAGAACTTTGCTTTATTTGATGGAGTTTCCAAAAGCATGAAAAACTGTAGATTTCATGACATCCTAAACGGCAAGGCCTAGGAATTTATCCCACCCAAAAAAGAAATCCAACAATAGTAGCAATGATTCAATAGGTGTTCCTCGTGCGCCAAAGCTCACTCTTTGTGGATCTCATCTATTCCCTGAATTAGAAAAGGGAAGTTGGTCAGGAGATTAACGAACAAGACTGAGATTGCCATAACAGTTTTGCTTTGGCGTCTCTAACTTCTTATTGCATTTTCTATTAGGGAATGTTGCGAACTATATTTCCCTTTACTTACAGTATAAGAAAAGAATTGATTCCTGAATTGCACTGTATACTTGTTATCTGAGTTTCAGATATTCTAGCATAATTTTAACAGAAATTAAAGCCTAATTTTACAAGTTAAGAATGCACAAACCTGATGTAATGCTTGGATTATTGGATCTAAATCCCATTGTGTACAACTCCTGAGCTACCGATCTGGACTGAGCCCTTTAAACTCAACGATGGAACGGAGGCCATTCCAGGAATTCCAGGTACAGGAATAGAGTGTGTGAAAGCTCTTCCTATAGAAGGAAAAAATGGTGGCTGTGGCACCGGAATAGGCATCCTTTGACCAGAGAGCCCAAACACAGGTGAAGATGATACTAATGATGTTGGCCTGCAGCCAACTCCCATATGCATCGCTGACATCTGAGCCAAATATGGTGTTTGCATGGATTGCATTCCTGAAGTAAACATTGCTGGAAACATGAAAAGTCCGGTCCCCATTGACACCATCTGCCACAACAACCACAGTCATCAACTTATGAAACTTGGTTTCATGTGTATGAATCGAGACTCAAAGACGGAAAGATATATGCCTGAAACTGAAGATGAAGCTGAAGTTGAAGGGTCTTCACGTATTCAATTGTTTCATCGAGAACAGAAGCTTTGCCCGCCTGAGAACAACATGCAACTAAGCTAAACACAGAAAGGACTAAATCCCAATTTTTGAACTGATCGCGGGCTTCCCATTCTTCATTACTGTATGAGGCTATATTATATGAACATGATTAGGAAGCTCGGAAGGTTACAGAAGCACACGCATAACCATGTCGCATGAAAGCACGAGGTTCAAATTTCTGACACCTTATTATTTCCTTTTACATCTCTCTATTGCAGATGTTACAGTAGACTCTGGTATTAGTTTCCTAACCACGAGGCTTAATTATCCAGAGAATGATAACCTTACTAGAACTCGGTAGGAGATCCTTCAGTGCATGTATCCTCTTGTTGATCTTATCCCTTCTTCTCTGTATCCATAAAAGCACAAATTGTCGAGTTAAAAGGTTTTTTCTTTTTCTTGATTGATAGATCGTTAACACTGCCGAAGTGGTAACTCACCTTTTCAGATATATTATGGATCTTTCTCGACTTTCTCTTAGCCCTTCCTCTTCTCCAATCTTCTGATTTTTTCTTACCCTCGATCTCTTCCTCGTCCTCCTGTAACAGATACAAAATTTCTCAGATCAAATTAACCTATGCGGGATGGATTTTCCAGCTTCACTTACTTCACTTGGATATGCCGGTAACTCAATGTCTCCACGTTTACATTTCAAGGAATAAGTGGGATCAGTTGAAGCTTCGCGTGAGTACGTTGAATTAGCTGCAGCCATATAATCTCTATTTTTCACTAAACCGGGCTTAGCTTGGACTCTGCCTGCTGCCATGTTTGATGCTGGAACAAAAGCAACACTAGGGCATTGTTTTCTTGTAATAACATCTTGAGGGAAAACAGCTTCAGATTGCTCATCTGGAGGTAACTCCATCTTACTTTTAGTTATTCTGAGACGAGAATTTGTGGTTTTATGAAGAGGAACAATGCGTGGCTCCGTGATCTGATCACAAGGACTTCGCCTCATATTCTCCAAAAATATGCTGAAACTTGTACGAGGCCACTTTTGACATTTGTCAATAGTATTGTGATTGTCTTGCAAAAAGCTATCCTGCTTGGTTGGTTCCTTATGACCTGCAGGAAAGGACTCATCACCTGAAATAGAATCTACATGCACGAACCTTGGCCTCTTAGGAGGATGATTGTCTTTAATCCCATTATTGAATTGAGTTTTAGGAGAGTGTGATAAGTAACCGATGCATGAGATAGTACCAGACCGTCCACGCACGAGGATCTGACCATTTTCGCACACTAACTCCATAAAATCATCACCAGTCCTGCATTGTGAATCTCGTTAGAGACTTTGAATATCAAAAGAGAGAGAACAAAGCCAAAATGGGGGCATGGAAATTTTTTCAAAAGCAGTCAAGGAATCTAAATTAGCCGACCGATGCATTCTAAGCTGAGTTGAATCGAACAACTCTTCTGCTCCCCGGGATTAAGGGAAACAAAGCAACCTGTCCTCTACACAAGTCGTCAGTGGACGGATTGATCAAATTAGGCACTATATGCAACGTTTTCAGGTAGAACCAGATGTTGCATTAAGCGTTCACATTTTACCCTTTAAGTAGAAGAGATCACAAAACGAAAAGCACATGAAGGACAACCAGAAGAGAATGGCTGATAAACCCTCAATATTGGGTGGACATTGCCGGATCAACCGTTCAGATGTTTGTAAGGACTAAATAGGGATACCGGTCTGAGGTCTACCATTCATATAATGAAAACCAATGAGTGGAGAACGGAGATTGAAAGAAGAAAAACATAAAAATATTGTCCTAAATCACAAAGATATAACAATGATAAGACCGTGAACATTCCTCGGATGAAAGGTGAGTTAACGGAATGTTTTACAGGAACTTGCGTAGCTCATCTGAACCTAAAATGGTAATACGGTATGGAGTATAGGTTGATGAGTGTCCAATGGCTACCCACTTGGTGTAGATGAAGAAGTACGCAATAATGTGTTCAGTCACGTCACGGGCCTCCAACTGTCACCTTCGAGGTCAGAGGACTCAATCTCTTCATAAGGTCAAGACTGTCATGATATCCCTGCATTTTCTCTTGTTCTGCTTTAATTTCCATGGGAGCAATGTTCTTCTATCACAAATCAATGCGACATGAAATCCTCACCGTTTGTGTTCATTGCATCAAGTCGCCTCCTTCAAACCCACTTTCCAGTTTTGGAGGTCTGTTAATATCTTACTGAGTGAAGTGCTAGGGATTTTATTTTATAGGAATATGGTATACTTCGAGAGCGCCTCACATTTACTTGACTTCACCCATTTATTGCTGAGAAAAAAATCTCCTTCCATAAATTGCTAATTTAAGGTTTAACCTATTTAATATTAATGATTACGTCCATTTTTTACTAGAAGGATGTGTTAATAATTAGAATTCCAAAATGATTACTACATGTTTTTCGGGCTGTCTAAAATTAGATATAATTATAAATAATAAGTTAAAAGTTATACTAATAAGTAAATGTAAAGGAATAACAATTTTTTAATAAAAACAGAAGTATGGGAAAAAAAATTCCTTGATTCTATCCATATAGTTAAGAACTTTCCCCTTCTGCCCGCATGGGTAGCTCAAGTTGATTATTAGAAGGGCAAGTTGAAATCAAGACTCCAGGTTCGAGTCTCGACAGTGACAGTGTGAGAGTTCATCCAATGTGGTGATTCCTTGTGCGCACCGACATTGGGCCACGCTTCTGAGAAGCTGGCTGAGATCAAACCATAATTTACCCCCTCATTACTCTATCAGGCCAGAGTGTGGGGCGCCTAAAGTGGGCGATTCTACCTTTTGAGATCAAGAGCTTTCCCCTTCTCGTGTCTCATTTTCATAAGTGCGTGACAACTCTGCTACCAC
>JANZLH020000060.1:1089345-1101144 GCA_026770325.2 Erythroxylum fimbriatum
GTCTTTGGATCTCCAAGTATCTTCTCTGTCTACAAAAGTATAATGAACAACCATTATATGAACAATTAGAAGTGCCAATTAAGACTGTAAACTTAATTCAATTTAATAGGAAAAATAAGCTTGCCTTGTGCACCGTTGTTATTCTCCTTTCTGCATCATTGAGCTGCCTCCCGACTGCTTCTTCCACTTGCATGACAAGCTTTTGGTGCGATGCTCCTGTAATTACAGATAAGCAATAATTAACATTAAGCATTTGGATTTGTCAAAGTATCAATATATTGATCCACCTATTGTCTACAGTATAGAAAAATGGATACAACAGCTCTCACAAAAACAACTTAGAAATTAATAGGGTAAATAGAGTAATTGTCCACTGATAATTGTCAAACTTAACTCCCATAATTTTTATTCTTTTTTATTATAGAATGCAATATAAACAGTGTAGAAAGATGCCATTGATCTAGCATCTATTAGTAGCTTAATAAATAGTTAGCCGATTAGTATCCACACATGTGGAAACTTTTGCAAGTCGAGTATTTACCACGAATGATCAGTCAAAACTGCAATTTCAACAAACTTGCATGTTTAAGTGCCCAAACTCATTTGCTAATCAGAGCGGTCAAATACATTCAAGAGATTCAACAAAACCATGATATAATTATATTTTAAAAGGTTTCCATACTTAGCCTTTTCACTGTTCCTTTCAGTTCAATCTGGTGCAACTCTAGGCCTTCAAGTGTACTCTTGCAGTTTTCAAGATGCTGAGACATTTCTTCTCTGAATTTATCGTAGATCAACTTCAATTGTTCTTGTTGTTCTGCGTAGATGAAAAACAGAGATTTAATAACGGAAACAGAGAGAATATACCCATAAAACTATTTAGAAGTATTAAAGGAATGCATGCATTCAGAAGCCAGAAATTGAGGTTAAATAGGGATCTTGTGTATGGTTCACTGGGTATGAGTAGCTAAAATTTGTTACATAACCATTATCTGGTACATAATTCATATTCATTTTGCAAGTTGTAGCTTTAGAGACATAAGCCAATGAATTACATTACTATGGTAGAAACTTGTGCCGCTGTTAAACAAGAGAAAAGGCTCCTAGTGTTCAGTATTCCTATCACAAGATGCATGTCTGACTGATCAAATAAAAACAAAATCTAGACTAATTCAAATATTGGCTCATGCCGTCCTACTAATGTTCAGCTTTGCCAAGCGTGCAGTTTTAGGAATTCATTACCTTGCAATCTTACTTCCAGGTCGTTTCTTTTTAACTTACTATCGCTTCTCAGCTTCTCCCTGAGACGTGAGAAAGATCAGAATCGACTACACCCAAGAAGCTTATTTCTCAACAAAAGAAAGTGGCAACTGTGAAATACTTACAGGTCTGCTTGGATTTGACAATCGATATTCTGCAACTGGAGATGTATATCCTCAGAAACAGACATCAGAATTTCGGAGGATTTCTTTCTTGTCAACAATGTCAATTTTTTTCTGAAGTTCTCTATAGACAGTGTAAAGAGCATAACTACCCTGGAATATTGCAGATCAAAAGAAATGAAAAAAAATAAAGGGCTAATGATAAAAGGCTTTATCTGGGGATCTAGCAAGGAATATTATCGATGTTATTTTAATCAGAGTCAACCTCTCTAACTCATCGCCTTGGTTTTGTTCTGAAGTCTCGGGGGTGTAATCGCTCTCGTCAGTGCCTAAAAGTTTAATGCAGAAAGAAACGAACTCATTAAAGAGTAAACATGATGGCAAGACGATCGGCTGTACATTGAAAGAGCGGGGGGAAGCATTTGCATGCCAAATGACTATTGCCTTTTTGAGTGGGTGGGGTGGGACCGAATTTGCCAAGTCTACGGCCCTCTTGATGGCGGAGCCTTTTAGTTGGATGAAATGCGTATTTCGATCTCTCTGGAGTTGCAGATGGAGACGAAAAGAAATCTCTTTCTGTAACACCTGAAAATGGAGATCCAATAAGTGCAAGATTATGTATCTCTAGGTACTAAACTAAAGAGAAAAAGGTTGGCGGAGAAAAGAAGGTTAACAAAAGTGATGATGATTTCCACCAAAAACAATGGATACTGACTACTGGAAATATGTAATCATAAACTCTGCAGCCTCGTTGCGTGATCAATTCAATTACGCTGTCTGATTATTCTGAATAGTTGATAATTAGTTATGGCTCTTCAATAAGACAATGAAATTCCTAAACGGTAATCATTTTGGTAACTGGTCTCGCAACACAACTCGTTCTATATATTTTTTCATATTAGTAAAAGTATTGTAGTCACCTTTCATAATTGCCACTCCTTCAGAGCTATCAGAGCTTCTCTCTTCGGATGATGAAATTGAAAGATCATCTCCTCCTTCATCTTTTCCATTACCGGGCGAATGTTTTCTTTGTGGAGAATTACTAAGTTCTTCTGCCTCATCCTGAAGTTCAATAATGAAATTCAAAAGTATAATAAGATAACATTTCAACTTAGAGTACTTAGAGCGACTAAGCATACTGCTTTTATCCACTTAAAGATTATCTCAACATGCAGAATCAAAATTAGCCTCTGAGGCATATCCATAGTAAGTAAACAGCAGAAACTATCACATAGAGATGAAATAACATAGCATACATATACTTTTGAATGAGCATTAGGATAAGAACAATCTTCCTTCGAAGTCCGCAAAGTGCTGAAGCTGCGAATATTTGCTACAGTAAAAGCCCTCTCTGATAGTTCAGGTCTGGGAATATACTGCTCTGTCTGGTCTTCTTTAGGTGCTGAGCTAGGAGAAGAACTAAATACAGGTAAGCTGATTTTGAATGTAGGACTTTGGAAAGTTTCCTGTGGATTCAGATTGTTGTCAGAGAACAGATTATCAAATTCATTTTGTTGATTTCCATTTTCGTGTCCTGCTTGACTATTATATTCCTCCTGCTGATCTGCCGCGGGTGTCCACGGAGATTGATTGTTGTTTTCCCCTGGAGATTGATATGTGCGTTCCCCCGGAGATGGATGGGAGTCCCTTACTGCAGATTCATGGGTATCATATTTATGGTTTTTGTTTTGCTTAGGAGACTCATGAATGTCTTTGTTTCCGTTCTGCTCAGCAAATTCCTGAATATTCTGCTTGTTGTTCTGTTCAATATGATCATGACAACGCTCAGGAGGACGGTCTTGTGAACTACCTACTTTATTGGACAGTGAAGAAACTTTATGGGAAGGAAGAAATGTATCATTTCTACATGTTACTCCAGGAATCACATCAGCATTGCTCTTGTCAGTGAACAAAATCTTTGGCGTAATTCTAGAGCTCTTTCTGTGGCCTTTCTTCCTACTAGACAACGATGAACTTCCACTGACATTTGCATCCGTCTTCCCAAGCAATCCTTCTTGAAAGGAGAAGATGTTCTCTTTCTGTATCCGTCTACAACCAGAGGTTAACCCGACTCGTTTTTTCTCTGCTTGCGGTTTGGTTGAAGCTCTTTTTCGGCTCAACGAACGGGTTACTGGTCTTTTCCGTTTATTGTGGGGGCTATCTGAATCAGTTTCTATGGTATCTGAATTCTGTCTTGGCTTGACCTTTTCACCATTCTTTTGGTCATTTACATGCTCTGACTTTGAATCTTTGACACCTCCATCACAACCGTGAAAATTAGAAGGTTGACTTTCTGGTGAAGAGATGGTACCCAGTATCTCTCGTAGCTTCATTCTCAGAGTTTCCGTTCTTCCATTCTCATTTTTGTCCTGCGATACTCCTTTACCCGAAACATGGACCCCATGAACAGTTGCAAATGAAAACCCCTGTGAATTATGTGGATTTCCACCATTACCTGCCTTCCTTTTGTAAGTAAGCCTGCCAAAGTTCTTCCGTTTGCCATCATCAGATTGTAAAATTGAGGTTTGATTTGTGAATAACTGCATGGAATGTGCTACTGCAACTTCCTTTACTTTGCAATTCTTGTTCCATTCTCCATCCGCTGGTGGTAAAATTGAAGTTCCTTGTGCATGAGAAAAATTTTCGGAAGTCAGATTCTGTGGAAAGTAGGGTTTAGTAGTAATCCACGGGGAACCTGCTTTCTCTGGAGTTTCTGTCTGTCTCCCTTCTTGATCATCAATCACAGCTTTCCCCTTGTTTGTCACTTCAACATTTTTTTGTTTGCTAGAATGCTCCTTTTGTGAATTTGGTAGTAAGACCTCATCTCCCTTTGTAGCTTCGAATCTTTTCACTGTAGATGAATCTACCATGATTCCAATTGACATCTTTCTCAATTGGCTAGATGGTCGGTAATCACTGCCAAAAGTTCGAGAATCGCTTGTTGGGTCCTGAAATATTATTCATAAGAGATTACTTATCTAATTTCTCCATGTTTTACAAAGTTACACTCGGGAAATAACCTGGAATAGGAATTCACATTACATTCACTAATTTAATAGCCTTTTGATTTCTATCAATTTGAAAATGTTTCTTGTTTTTGTGGGACAAATTTCATGGGCCATCAAAACCAATCAGCAGCACTAATTCTCAAAGATTGAACCGGGCAATCAGTCATAGCAAATCACAGAAGGTAAACAAATCAAATAAAAGCACTTAAGCACAGCTGAAACATGGTTCATTAAAATAAACAAGACTCCATTGATGCACAAATGCGTCGTAGTTTTACAGATAACCCTGACTAAAAGATTGATCAGCTTTTACTGAAAAATAAAAACACGACTTCTGTTCAGTGCTTACAACGTGCGGATTCCGTCCGATTTCAACCGCCATTCTGATGTCTCGGCAGATAAGGTGTGAAATGGATGCTGCCAGAAGCTATAAGCCAAAGAGAAAATAAAGTAAATTGTATGGATATAAGATGTTGAGGAAGATAACAACTGAAGATCTCAATGGATTTGCTAGTAATGTAACTTAGAAACCAGGAAGTCTCCGTGCTATCATTCTCTTAACTATCAAAACTAACAACAATTTGTGTGAACAGATAAAATCACTACAACGCTTTCTAATCTGCACTGCAGCATCGATGATACGACTGGTAAAATTCAAACCCAAACAAAGCAAATAACACAAAATCCGACTTCAAGAGCCTCCAAAAACCGCATGAATTTTTCTTAAAGGCATCTGCCTCTGAATAGATTGAGATTGGACGAAATAAACTAGGAGCAAAACTCAAAAAACGGCATCAAAGAGCTAAAACGGCACGTATAAAGATGATGAGGACGCAAGAGAACTGAAAGAGATAACTTGCCGGTCGATTTGCCGTCGATAACTGAATTGATCGATTTTCAAAGACGGAACTGCAAGAAGAGGAAACAAGAGTTATTGTGAAAAGGATATAGTTCAAGGATTGGAGATTTGGAGGAACTGGAGAGGGTTTGAAATTTTCTATAAATAAAAAAAGAGGCGGGAAATGCAGAAATGTGCTTTCGCTGACGCAGAATTTCCAAAACGGCCCGTTCATTCTAACCTATCTGTGGTGCGCAGCGCGCGCACATCCCTTATCCCTGAATAGACGATATTACCCCTATGATAAATTATATCTGGTAGTGAGCAATCTTTCCTGTGATTATCATCTTGATTGAGATTTTCTTTGTGATGAATTCTCAAATAAAATTTTTTAATAAAGTTTTCAGTACCGATAAGTGACAGTAATATTGTGCATAAGGATTTTGCATTTATGGAAGGTAAGTTGTCATATATTTTATGTCCATACACATAAATGTGAGGATAATATACAGATGTATCTATTGTGCTTCTGTAATAGTTTGAGTACTAATGAGAACACAGTCATTATAATCGCTTTTCAAGTTATTACTTAGACTATTTTGCTTACATAATTTGAGATGTCTCTGATCTTATGTATGGTTATTACGTCAACAAGTGTTGACCTTATATCAGATTTTGATATGTGCATAATAGCATTTTATGGAGGATAACTATTGTTTAAGTAATATATTCGCCCACATGTGGTAGAATCACAACGGTTCATAGTGTATACTCTGATCACTTTTATGTAGAAAGTCTTATCTATATGTATTATGCATTCGGTCCACTAGTATTTCATGATATGTGTAATAAAATGCTCTGTACAAATATTGTTTTGTGGCTTTGAGTATCGATGATGTCTTACATTTGTGTCGATGATTTACTGTAACATCCCAAACTCGTAAGATACGTACTCGACATCCTAAGTGACTTCCGAATACTTACCTCGCAAGAGTAGCATGTTAGAGCACTCACATCACTAATTTAATCATGACATCATCATTTAATACGTAAATGTCATAATATTTTAAAACCAAATTCCTCATTTCATTTCTTAAAAACCGAATATGTATATTATAATTTTACAAAATCATCCAAATATGTACATTATCAAAACTAAATACAAAACACGCTACATACATGCGGAATTATACAAAAATTTCTATCTAATCCTTCAATATCAACTGACCGACCTTTGAGTCATTTCTTTGATCCAAAAATACAAGAACTATGCTTCTTGCTGAGTCTCTCTGTCACTAATGTCATCTCTCGGTCCTGAAATTTCAATGTTGCAATTTTGGTGAGTTTTGCGAACTCAGTGAGATACTCAACCTTGATGATTCACTCAATTCATACAACACATCAACACATGTAATCACATAATTCACATCATTTTAGTTATCATCATGTAGTATCACATATTACTTTGTTCACAATTTTTAGGTTCTCATTCAAATACAAGTCAACAGTATATTGCAATCATTTGAACATACATATTAAATGTATATGGAATGCACATGAGACTCACTTTCATTTATTTCTTTGTTATGACCGAGTGCCTTTTTACTAGCCCATATCCCTTGTGGATACCGAGCTTATATCAGATAATGTCCTTTATCCCTTAGTGAATACTAGGTACAATAATAACTGAGCTAGAGGCTCTTATCATATTTTGAGCTTTAAGCTCTTTTTACTGGCAACTCCGGTCACAACTGTCATTATCTTTCATGCATTTGTGTAATGAAATGCATCACATTCACATTTACATTTATCTTCAGACTTTGGTTCAGCGTTCAACATATGCGTTGAGAATCATTCATTTCGTCAAATTCACATACAATGAGCACTTCCAATATCATATTCATGCATCAAACGCCTCGGACATTCAATGTCCGGAATCAACACAATCAAGTTCACATTCATAAGATAATTTAGAATATAATTTAAAACAAACAATTAATAAATGAGACCGGCTAGGTTACTCACAAGTTGCTCCAAAGAGCTATTGCCTCGAAGTCCCGACAACGTCTAGATATGGTCGCTCAAATCACTCTTCTATAATATGCAATATACATTTACACATATCACAAATTTCCATAATTATATAAGTACTCATTTATGCACAAATGTATACATGGATTATGTACAATGCATGTTCAATGATAATCCCAAGTATTTTTTCATTTTTCTCATCACATGATCATTCATATATCAAAACTCACATAAGTATAATTTGAACTTAGGTTTACACCTCAATAAAACAAATTGAATCTAAGTTCATAACTTAATTGATCATTCCAGCTTTTTCTAAAAACAAACTTTCAGGTCCATTTTGCATGGTCATTAAGATGAAGAAAATGAAGTATTTAGGCATCACCTTCTTCCAAACAAATGTTCCCATATATCTTAAGTTTCTAATGACACCAAGTTCTCACAATTTGGTTTAGTATTCTGCAAGTTATTCGCAAAATATTTCAGATTGTACTCAAACTGCAACAGTACTTTGTGCTCAACTTCAAGCCAGATTTTAAAACTCTTATAGATAGAATTAAAATTCTATTCGCCTTGAAATTTGTAACCATATGTCTCTAGTTTAATATAAATTAAAAATCATCTCATTTGGATATCTACAAATTAAGATATGGCCAAAATACCGATGTATGTCAGTGAAAATGCTCATTTAACAACATTCCAACACACTTCATAATTTTCATCCTAAACTCGTCAAGCAATCATTTCCTAATAAATTCATATGGCCATAAATTTTTGTGTAAAGAAAGAACAATATGTGAGGAATTTGTAGCTCAAATTTCAAGTCATTTGGAGGTCGGGAGAAGAAGTTATGGCCAAAGAAATGAAGGATGTTCTCAACTGTCACGCACGGTCACGATTGTGCACTACGAGACGCTTCCTCATTGTCACGATTGTGCTCGTGCACGACCGTGCTTTTCCAAATAGCTCTTTATTTTCACGATCATACTCGTGCATGATCGTGCAAATCCTCACTTCTCCTCTTGATCACGATCGTGCTTCTACACGATCATGTGACTCCACAGATAGTTCCAAACTGTAGATTTTCGTTTCTTCTTCCTCTCTTTCACTAAATCCAACATTTCTAACTTATATCTATTATTTTCTCTTCATTTCAACTCCCATTCAGCTCAACTCATTCACAAACAAATCAAAATCTATCACAAGCACCACAAACAAAACATTCATATTCGCATATTCATACTAGCTTCTGCACTTCTTCATTTTCTGCAATTCTTCATTTTCTTTACCTCCTTCATTTACGTCTCACTATCACCTTAATCCTTTCTATAGCACGACATCACATTACTCTTTGTTTTGCTTAACTCTGGACTCATTTTAGTTCATCTCTAAAACACCCAAAGAGATTCACGTAATAACAGTGAAAACAAAGCATACATATATCAACTTTCTATGAATTTTCTACACTCTTTTTATACACACTTTCAATGATCTTTCTGTCTCAAAAATCATTTCAATACCATATTATAACATATTGATCATCAAATATGCAAAAACAACACATGCGGCACAGCCTAGGTTTTCACTCACGTTTCAGCATAATATATTCAACCTCGTTTAACATAGAACTGTTAACTGACGTGATGCATGTTTTATTCTACATATCATGAAAACCCATACGATACTTACTTGTTTAAAACTCCAAACTCTATAAAAGCATGAATCCTAGTTTTCCAGTATGACACGATCATGAACAGTTGAAGGTTGTAAGGTTAGGTATTTTAGTGACAGTGAAAAAGATAACAAAAAGAAATAGCAAGTAAAAAGTGAGATTAAAGCTTGCATTGTGAGGGTGAGAAAATTTCTGGAAGTAAGAAGTTTACAGAAAATGAAGAGAGTAACGAAGAAGAAGAAAGCAAGATCAAAACAAGTAATTTGATCTTTCTAGTATAATCATAGAATCAATACTAGGTTTGGCAAGTGATACTTGTCACTTGTCCAATTTCTATAAACTTAGACTAGGTTCTCCTATTTAACTTTCTCATATTTAACGAGTCCAATTATCTAATTTTTCAATGATATTTGTCAATAAATCCCAAAGTCATCTATAAAATTCTCCACTATCATTTGACTCTTATTTCTATTACCATTCATCAATTGACTTGTCAGTTGGCATTTTTTCTAGTCCAAAATACTCATAATTTCATAAATTTCCTAAATTTCACCAAAAAATTCAATTCAATAAATATTATCACCATATCAATTTTTAACACATATAAACCACAATTCTCTAAATATTCACATTTATAAATCAATCATACCCAGAAAATGTCAAT
Organism: Erythroxylum fimbriatum; assembly: GCA_026770325.2. NCBI lineage: Eukaryota > Viridiplantae > Streptophyta > Magnoliopsida > Malpighiales > Erythroxylaceae > Erythroxylum > Erythroxylum fimbriatum. Next base: position 1,098,941 of record JANZLH020000060.1, read on the forward strand.
GAATACATGTACAATCATTTTAATATGCAAAAATCAATATTCACATGTGTGTGTATGCTATATTACGCATGAGTATGAAATACACTTTTTAACTTCTCAATAAAATCTCGTATACACTATTCTAGGGTTTTAGCCCCTAATATAGGATATTGGGATATTACATAAACACTTGCTTGAGCAGTGGATTTCTATAAACTCTCAGTAGCGGCTTATTCTAAAGTTGTTATGTTTTGATTTCGCTATATTGTACAAGGCTAGGAAGGGCAATGCTGCAACTGATGCACTCTCTCAAAAACCACAACAAGTTGATTTTTTTAATTTAATTATGCCCGTGCCTCTGGATTATTCAGATTTGCAAGAAGTTTATCTACCGGATAATTACACTAAGAGTCTCATAACTGACCTGCAAAAAGATTCATCTTCACATTTTAATTTTCAGTGGTTAGCCAATAAACTCGTTTATAAAGGCAAGTTGGTTGTTCCTTCTATTTCTCATTTAAGGGCTACTTTGTTAGCCGAGGCACATGAGACTCCTACTAGTGGTCATGGAGGTTATTTGAAGACATTAAAGAGGCTCTCAGATCAGCTCTATTTTCCTCATATAAAGAGGGATGTCAAACTCCATGTTCAACAATGTTTGATTTGCCAAAGGAACAAGTATGAAACCCTCGCACCCGTAGGTTTGTTGTAGCCTCTGCCTATTCCAGAGAGGATTTGGGAAGATATCTCAATGAATTTCGTGGCTGGCTTGCCCAAATCTAATAGGGTTGACACTATTCTAGTAGTGGTTGATCGCTTGAGTAAGTATGGCCATGTTTTACCTCTCTCCTGTCCATTTACAATAAAAACAGTGGCTAGAGTCTTTTGTAAAGAAGTTGTACGCTTGCATGGCCTGCCTCGTTCGATAATTTCAGATAGGGATCCTATTTTCTTAAGCTCTTTTTGGCAAGAATTATTTCGCCTTAGCCAAACCAAGTTGAGAATGAGCACTTCCTACCATCCTCAAACGGATAGTCAAACGGAGGTGGTTAATAGGTATTTGGAAGCTTACCTATGATGCTTTGCATATGAACAACCAAAGAAATGGAATTCTTTTTTATATTGGATAGAATATTCATACAACATTGGTTTTCATGTTTCCACTAGTACAAAACCTTTCAAGATTGTATATGGTAGGTATCCTCCACCTCTGCATCCTTTCGTGAAGGGTGAAACATCAAATGTTGACTTGAAAAACTAGTTGTTGCTTCGAGATGCTATGCTGAAACTTTTGAAAGAAAATCTCACTAAAGTGCAGTCTCGCATGAAGGCTCAACAAGACAAGCACCATCGAGAGCTTTCCTTTGACATTGGAGATTATGTATGGCTACGAATCCATCCTTTCAGACAGAAACCATTCTCCAAGCAACATTTTGACAAGCTTTCTCCTAGGTACTTTTGGTGGTACAAAGTCCTAAAGAAGATCGGTACTGTGGCCTATGAGTTGGAGCTACCACCAGATGTAAAAATCCATGTCATCTTCCATGTTTCATTGTTGCGACTTGCATATGGGATTTTGCCTCCAACTTCAGCAACTCCTCTCCCAATTTCAGATGACTGGGAACTCTTAGTATAGCCTAATCGTGTACTAGAACATAGCTGGACTGCTAGACAGATTTTGGAATTACTTCTTGTTTGGAAAGGAAGTCCACTTGAAGAGTCAACTTAGGAAGATTATGATTTTATTGCTGAACAATTTCCTCATTTTTACCTTAAGGACAAGGTGTCTTTCTAAGAAGGGCGAAATGATAAGCCCATAATTACATATGAGAGGAAGAAGAGGTCACGTGTGTCAAGCATCTGATTTTGTCTTATCTACCAGCCCTGATTTTATCTTCTTATCCGCAGAATTTGTTTTCAATTTATTATGTCATTTGCTTCATGTGTTCCTATTAAGTAAGGGCTTAATGAGTAGTGAATAGTGATTTGTTACTGATTATTTTTAATAAATCCAGATATGTTACTCCTGTAAGTGATATTCGTGCACAAGGCGCCTTGTAGGTTGTACAAGTCGCCTTGCACGCTTTCACTAATCGTGCACAAGGCGCCTTGTAGGTTGTACAAGTCGCCTTGCACGCTTTCAGCCCCGACAAGTCGCCTTGTACAAGCGACAAGTCGACTTGTTGATGGACGGGACTGATTTATTGTGCCCTAAAGTCAATCCC